>JAOTQJ010052180.1:0-14380 GCA_025642045.1 Solanum sejunctum
CCCTTTCTTAAGATTATACCTCTTGTGAGCCTTTGATGTTGGTGTTAATGAAAGGGCAATATTGATGATGACCCATTGTTATGATTGAAGTTAGTCTCACTATTTGAGGTCAATAATGTTGAGACCTACTTGTGCCATGCCTATATGTTTATTGCAAGTTATTAAAGTATGATTATCTTATATATTACATGGAATTATACTTAGCATCGAGTGGACTAGAGGCGAGTCCCCAAATCCTAGAACTATGTGCAACCGTAGGTGAAAGGATTAGATTTGAGTCCCCAAATCTTTAAGAGGCAAGTACCCTAAATATGAGGGCTTGAGTAGAGTACCCTTGTCCGATCTTGGGGCAAGTACCCATGTCCAAGAACTAGATATGAGTACATGATTCACATAAGGCCTAGTGGATCCACTTAGGCATTAGGAGGTTCAACTTGGCAAGTAAGTTCCCCCTTTCCTCTGATATGGGATTGACATGGGGATTCCTAGTTGTAACTCACTTGGCCTTATTATATGTCAATTAAGGTTTCTTCCCAAACTATGTATTATGAACTATACAAGTTGATTAGGATTGTAAGTATTGTTTTACTTCAAACATTATTCATACATGTCATATTGTTAGTATGTTACTTATTGCTTATGATTATGCATTTTCGTTATGATGCCTATCTCATATTGCTTGCACCCCATATACTTAGTACATTCAAATGTACTAACACATACTCTATAAATACATGATGTCACCACGTAGGAACCGGTGTACCTCTTGACCATTCTCCTCCACCTTGTGGGTAGTACGATTGTCTCTCAAGCTTATTGGTGAGTCCTCCATTCTAGAGATATTGCTTATGATCTATTGTTATGTACTAAAGCTATATTTCCTTTATTTATGTATTGACAATGAGGGTGAACCTAGTTGTTTGTTGTGTCCCCCGCTCTTATCTATGTAGTAAAGGTGTTGTTGGACATGTTATGTATCTATGCTATGTACCTTGACTCTCTTGTTTCTTGATGTTATGATGTGAAAGTTTACCCTTAGTCCCAATTCCCTTTTTGTGATTATTACTCATTATCAATGTAATTGCTTTCGCGACCAAGGATGTGCAATTATATGCTATGAGGCTTATTTTGGGTTCCTTTGGGTTCCCCCTTTGCCAGTCATGTCTAGGCCCTAGGCTTGTATTGTGACAACTGGCACAAAATCAAGGTCATTAGTTGGGTAATTCTTCTCATAGGTCTTGAACTATCTGGAGGCACATGGTATAACCTTGCATCTCTCAATATCAACAACATCCAAGCCTAAAGCTAGATGCATTACTACAAACAACAAAATTATCTGTTCCCTTAGGTTTGGATAACACCAGAGTTGTGGTCAGTCTAGTCTTTAACTCAAAAAACTCTTTTTGCATACCTCTGATCATTGAAATTTTATATTCTTTTGGGTCAACCTAGTTAGTTAAGGTGATATAGATGAAAATTCCTCTACGCCTTAGATATCCTAATAACTTCAAGAAGTAGGTCTTGGCCAGCTCTTCACTGCTTCAATCTTTTGAGAGCCAACTTGTATACCCTTTTCAAACATAACATGACTTCAAAATGCCATGGATTCCAAGCAAAACTCACACTTTTAAAAGTTAGCCAAAAATCTTTGATCCTTAGGGGCCTTGAGTATGATCCTAAGATGGTCAGCATGTTTCTCCTCATTTCTACAGTATATCAGGATTCCATCTATAAATATGATAATGAACCCAACTATATATTACCTCAATACTTGGTTCATAAGGTACATGAAGGCTATAAGAGCATTAATCAATCCACAGAACATAACCAGGAAATGATAATACCAACAGTAGATTTTGAAGGCTATCTTTAGATGTCACTTTATCTAACATTCAATTAATATAAGGTTTATCTTAGAGAAACATGCAACACTGAAAAGGTGATCAAACTAATAATCAATTTAGGGAGGGTATACTTATTCTTGATGGAGACCATGTTTAATTGATGGTAGTCAATGCACATCGAAAGGTAACCATTGCTCTTTCGCATATAGAATTAGAGCACCCTAAGACAAGCCATTAGGTGTAATGAAACCTTTATCTAGAAGATCTTCCAGCTACTCTTTCAAATCTTTTAGCTCTGTTAGGGCCATTCTATATGTTAGGAAACATATAGACTGAGTTTCTTCAGGGACATGTATCCGAAAGTCTTTGTCCTTATCAAGAGGGACTCTAAGTAAATCATTAGACAAAATTTCAGAAAACTCATTTATGAGTAGGATTAACTAGAAGATTGATGCCTCAACACTGGGATCTTTGTTTTTAACTATATAGTAGATGTACCCCTTCAAAATTGATATGTTATCAAAATATAGCACATTTAGTGCCTAAAATAAGTGATTTTGGATGTTCTTAATGCAACTTTTTCTGGGTTTTTTCTGTTGTTGTGTTAGTTATGCAAAAAATATAGGTTTACATGATTTTGGGAATAAAAGTGTAGATTTTGATCAAGTGAGGTCCTACGAGCTACCCTACGAGTCATATCTCATGCTAAGAGTAGTAGGATGCCCTACATAGAAACTTCCAGAGAGCAAAATAAAAAGTCTGAGAAGTGGAAGTCAACCATATGGGACCACCCTACAAGTTGTAGGTCTCATTATGACTCGTACAGGTAAGGATCAAGCAATTTCCAGAGAGTTCAAGAATTGGACCAAGAACTGCAGACGTAGACTACGAGAGAAGTATACGAGTCGTACCCCAAGCAAGCAAGTCCAAAATGCCAAGTGCTGACTACATAACCTCGATTATGACCCGTAGGTCACCCTACTAGTCGTATCTATGAGATGTAATTGCTGCCACATGTATTTTCTATTTAATATTTAGGGTATTTTTGTAAATAGTATAAATAGTTAATGTTAAGGGTTTTAGTTGTAGACTTTAAACATTTTTTCAATTTCCACCTTGAATATTCTCTCTTGAAAATTCTAAGAACAATTCTAGGATTTAGTGTAGATTACAATTTTTAATTTAAAGACCTAATTTGGGGGATTGAAAATAACATTGTACTCATCTTCCACTAATCCAAGCTTGTGGTTTCAGCTTCAAGGTGTTTTTGTTCTTCATTGTTTTGGGTAATCTCTCAAACATGTCTTTCATATTCATTGCTGTTGATTTTGCCTTATCCATGAGCAGCTAAGCACCAACAACTTGGAGTTGTGGGAACCATGAGTAGTTGACTTGAAATATCCTAGACTTTGTGAATTTATTTGATTGGGTGTTTGTATGTATTATTTATTTCCCTTTGATTTGGTTGTTGTTTTGTAGTGGCCAACACCCAAACCCGCCTACTATTTTGATAAAGGTAGTGATGAATAGGAAAAGGGAAGTAGATGATAGGATTCAATTGATGTATTCTCATCTAAGCAACCCAACCTGACCAAAGGGATGTTGACTAGGATAATAGATAACATTAGTTGGCACACCAAGGTTGCCAACCAAACATCATGGTGAAATTCAACCTTCACCTTTACAAGAGGGCTAGAAGAACCTAATTTACCATTCTGCATGCAATGTCCTAATTAGAGTCATGTTTCTAGGGTAATTGAGTCAACGAATCATGGGGAACATAATTCCCAAGTTATACCTCAATTTGATTGTCTTCTTGCATAAATATATAGTGTTTATATTTTTCTTCGTTTTGAATCACAACCCCCCTCCATTTTAGAGAATTTAGTGATCGATGCTTGAAACGGTTATTAGTGGATCAAAATAGTCAAGCCACATATTCCCTGTGGATTCGACCCTAAGCTTTGGTTAGGTTTATACTTGATTGCGATTGCTTTACTATTGGAGCATGATCATCAGAAATTAATTTCTTGGCCCTAGGATATGAAATAAAAAGACCCTTAGGCATAGTTGGACTACCCCTCCACTCTAAGCGTGGCTCTCCTAGAAATTAAAATTAGACAACTCTAGTTCTGTAGTCAATGAAAGCATAACATGCATGAAGTTAGTACATACCAAGAATGATGTTAAAATCTACCATATCTATCTCAGCTTGATCAGTTAAAGTGTCTTTATGGTGGACAAGCACTAGACAATCTCTATAGACTCTTTGATCTTGAATCGACTCACCGACTAGAGTGGAAACACAAAATGGCTCAATAAGACACTCAAGACCAATTTTGAACTTCATAGCTATGTAGATAGTCATCATAGATAGAGTCGTAGTTAGGTATAGTATTGCAAAAACATTATGTTTAAAGACTTTGAGCATACCAATGACATCATTTCGTGAGTTCTCCTGATCCTAATATTTGGCCACAACATATAGATGATTTGTCACCTTGCTTGTTTCTTGAGGTTATACTATTAGAAGCCACAATACTTTGTCGAGAAAATATAGTTGACTATGCCTTGATGCCCTCAAATCGCTATGTCATCACTAGGCAATCCTTTCAAAAGTTCACTTCCTACCTATGTTTGTAGCTATCGCTAGTCCTAATGAGGCACTTTTAGGGATGGGAAGTACCACATCAGCCACACGAGGAATGGCTATTGACCCCTTGAGACATACTCTTTTGTGTTTTGAAACCATGAGATTTGAAGTCTTGCAACCCTTATAAACTCCTAATCCTTGGTGTAGCTGCACTAGCAGATGACTGTACTAGCCCAAATGACTTGGGTTGAAAGGATGACCAACTCAATCTAGTTATGCACTTTTGGTATTCTCATGGCTGGATGTCGTAGACCTTTTGTTTCAATACTTCTCTTAGTACAACTTCTTCCCTCCTCGTGCTACACATAAGTCATTATTCTGTATATATATATATATATATACCTTATTAGTATAGCTATCCTTCCCTCCTTGTTAGTCGATCAAGAAAGCCCAATAATGAAAAGACTCATCCTGCTCTTCAAATCCACCACCATATTCGGAGTGTAGTAGGATAGCTATTTGAATTTAAGGCATCCCAGGGTAGCTATGCTGATAGGGGACATAGATACATCTAGGATAATGACTTATGTATAGCAAGTGGAGGAGGAGAAGTTGAAGGATTGGTAGAAGTAATGAAACAAAGGTCCAAGACATTCAGCTATGAGACTGGCAAAAAGTTGGCAACAAGTGGGATTGGTTCATCCTTTAAGCCCAAGTTATCTAGGCTAGTATAGTCATCTGCCAATGCACCTGCACTAAGTGTCAAGAGTGAGCAGAGGTCACAAAACTTCAAATCTCAGGGTTCCAATCACAAGGAGTGTGGCTAAAAGGCATGGCAAGTCTGATAGGTACTATTTCGAAGAGTGCCTTCTTGGCACTAATGGTTGCTATAAGTCCTGGTAGGTAGGACACTTTTTGAAAAATTACCCAAAGATGAGATAATGTTTTAGTTGGAACAGGCCCATTCATCTATATCAGCTTCACATTGTAAGGTATCTCCTAGGGTTATTACTTTAGGAACAAGAGAGGCCACAAAACATCTATATGTTAAGGCTAGATGTTAGGATTAGGGGAATTTTCCATATATTATTAATGGTATACTCAATGTCATTACATATGATGTTTTTGCATTAATATTCTCAAGTGTTACTCTATCTTTTGTGACTACCTATATATCTATAAAGTTTAAAATCTATTCTGAGTGTCTTAATGAGCATTTCAGTGTTTTCACTCCAATTAGAGAGTCTATTTTATCTCAAAGAGTCTATGGATCTTGTCTTAATGTCAACTTACCATAAAAATACTTTAGCTAATCAAGTAGAGTTAGCTATGGTAGATTTTGACATCATTCTTGGCATGGATTGTTTTCATGCTTGTTATTATTCCACAGATTGTAGAACTAGAATTGTCAAGTTTTTGTTTCAAAGTTAGCCAATCTTAGAGTGGAGAGATTGCTCAATTGTGACTAAGGGGAATTTCAGTTCATATTTTAAGTCAAAGAAGTTAATTGCCAAGGGGTTCATCTACCATATAGTTAGAGATAAATATCACTATGTTGAGACACTAACCCTCCTGTCAGTCCCAGTCATAAATAATTTTCCTAAAATATCCCCTGACGATCTACGTAGTTTGTCGCCAGATAGGGAGATAGTCTTTTGGATAGATGTCCAAGATCTTTCAAAACTTCAAGGGAATGAACAAAAAAAATAAATCAATGGAACTTGATGAATAAACAAATTTTATGGAACAAATCTTTGACAAATAAGAGTTGAATATAAAAAATAAATCAATGGAACTTGATGAAGAAACAAATTTTATTGAACAAATCTTTGACAAATTGAGCATCAAGAAGTCTTCGATACACAAATGGAGTGATGGATGAGGTATGAACTGAAGGTACAACTGAAGGTATCATATATACTACTTGCATCCAACAGTTCCATAAATACTTTAGTAGCAATTATCTCAACACGAAATATCTTAGTACTAGGATGTTATAATTGTAATTTCTACGAGAGGACAACAGTAATATAACAGAGATTCACCATTCTTCACAAATAAAAAAGAAAAGAAGAAAATAAGGCAATCACAAAATAATAGAACATATCAAGGGAAGATAATCAATAAGAATTCTAGTAATCAATGTATTTAGGTATACTTTTGTTGTGCTACCCTATAACCTTGATAATTAGGCATCATTGCAAAAATTCTCCCAATATTAAGGGATAAAATACATTTCTCTTTGTATATTCCATTTCCATGTCAACTAAAAAACAATGCATATTGATATTTCTAGTGTCATAGCGACCACTTAGGTACTTTTTCTTCATAGACTTAGAACTAGAGGAGGTGCAATTTTTTGCTTGATTCCTTTTGCATTTGGGAGTGGCGACCTCCTCTTCTTCCTCTTCCTCCTCTTTATTGTCAATGTTGATTATTATACAATTTGACCTAATTTGCTGAGGAATCTGAACATTGAAGTAATAGTTGATGATGTATTGCCTATTCTTCTTGGGAAGAGATGCTAATGTCGGTTTCAACAAACTATTACCTTTTGACTGACTAGTCTTAACGAGGGAGCTGAACTATTTTTGTTGCTTAGTGTTCCACAACTTGGAAAGATCTTCTCCCATCATATCAAAATTTCCAGACATTAAACACGGTCATCAGTTCAGACTTCAACTTCATATATTTTTCTTTAACATGAATGTTAAAGAAGACATGTTAAAAGAAGAATGCGTAAAGTTGAAGTTTGAACTGAAAACCGCATTTAATGTTTAGAAATTTGATTAAATAGGAGAAGAGGTTGCCAAGTTCTAGAATACTACGAAACAAAAACAGGCCAGCTCCCGCGTTAAGACGAGTTTATCTAAAGGTAAAAGCTTCTTGAAACTAGCATAACATCTCTTACCAAGAAGAATAGGCAAAGAATCATCAACTATTAATTCAATGTTCACATTCCTTAGTGTATTAGGTCTAGTAGTAAAACTATCAACACCGATGATGAAGAGAAGGAAGAGGAAGAAGAGGAGGTCACTACTCCCTAACGTTCTCGAAAAAGGAATCGAGCAAAAAATGGTGTCTCTTCTAGTTCTAAGTGTGTGAAGACAAAGTACCTAAGTGGTCGGCGATGACACTGTAAGTATCAATATTCATTCTAGTTAACTCAGAAATGCAATACACAGAGACAAATCGATTTTATCTCTCTATCTTGGGAGAATTTTTTTATGATACCTAAGTATTGAGGTCTAATAGGATGATAACAAAGTATACATACATACATTGATTGCAAAAATTATTATTGATTATCTTCCCTTGATATGTTCGATTACTTTGTGATTGCCTTATTTTCTTCTTTTTCCTCTTCTTCTTCTTCTTCTTTTATTTTTTGATGAAAGGTGAATCACTGTTATATTACTGTTCCAATTAAGTAACAACCATATTCAGTTTCTCCCTATTATATTTGCAGGTACTGCAAGGAGACAATCAACTAGGTTATGAGATCTATAGCAGCACAATCATCATTAAGTATATAGTAAACAGAACTGCAACATTTTCCTATTATTTTTCTGTCAAGCTAAGATAACAAAAAGGACTACTACCAATTAATAGGAAAGAAAAATGTTTGATCGATATACTACGTTCCTAATCAACTAACTATATCATAGAACTAATATGATTAGACCACAAAGGAGTAAACTCAGGTGACTGGCCAGTACACCTTCTAGATAAAGCTTATGGAAGTAGGTATTACCCTTTGAAATCCCAATGATGCTTAAATCAATAAATTATCAGCCTAATATATTATAACAAACATACATATATATATATATACATATACATATATATAAGTTCAATTGAAGATTATCTAGCTCTTCTAAAAGCATAAACAAGACAATCCCATATTCAATGATGCAAAAATTTATATACAATCAGTAACCATCAATACTTGGGAAAACAAAATCAATGATCAATCACTGCAGCAGAACAAAAACGCATTATCTCAAAGCCTAATACCTCATGTAAAACCTTTTCATATTGTCATTCAGAGTTCCTTCAAAAGCCATACTGAGAACTCCAAGACCAAGTGGCAAACTTCCTCCAAACTCCACTACCAATATCTCATACTCTTCAATCAACCCCACTTCCAATGCCTCAAATACCTACACAATAAAATGACTTTCATACCAGTAAAGATGATTGATATTGCCAAGGAATATGATAAATTATTCATCTGGGAGTTTGTTAGATTGTACAGGGTCCCACTAGCCATCATCTCTGATAGAGCAGCCCATTTCACAACACAATTTTGAAAGTCTTTCAAAATGTGTTTATCTCAAAGGTGAACTTTAGCACTAGCTTTCATCCTCAGATAGACGGACAGGCAGTGCATACTATTCAGGTCATCGAGGATATGCAGAGGACATATGGTTTGGATTTCAAGGGAGATTAGGAGGATCATTTATTTATCATTGAGTTTGACTACAATAAAAACTTTGATGCTGGTATATACATTGCTCCATACGAGGCTCCTTATGGGAGGAGATGTAGGTTACCTATTGGTTGTTTTGAGGTTGGTGAAGCAAGATTAATAAGGACAGACTTGGTTTACTAGTATATGGAAAAGGACAAAGTTATTCTAGGAAGATTGAGGACCTCCCAAATCTATTAGAATTCTTACAAAATTGTTAGAAGAAGGGACTTAGAATTTGAGGTTGATGATTGGGTGAACCTAAAGGGTTCACCAACGAAAGGTGTTATGTGGTTTGGGAAGAAGGGTAGGTGTAGTCCCTGATATATCATTCTCTATCAAATCATTAAGAGAGTTGGTAATATTTCTTGTTAGTCAGATTTATCACAAGAGTTGGTTGCAATCTATTTAGTATTTCAAATTTTAACGCTTAGGAATTGCTTCAGAGATCTTTTTTTAGGCATGCCTATTGAAAGCATTGGACTTAAAGAAAGCTTGTTTTATGAGGAGATTTCGATCCAGATCATCGACCAACAAGTTTTCAAACTGAGGACCAAGAAGATATCTTCATTTAATACTTTTATGAAGAAATCAAACTATTGAGAAATCTATATGAGACTCTAAGGATATAAATTTTATGTATCTTTATCTATTAATGTCTTCCATTGCTGAAGTCGAAGCTAATATTCCTTCTCCTTATCTTTAAGCCGTAAGTATCCTTGAGTTTATGTAATTAGCGATGTTGAATAATTGTTTGTTTGAGTACTTGAGTTGGGTTGCAATTGTGCTATGAGCCTACTCTTAGTTTGACCATCATTTGAGGATGAATTATCTCAAGGAAAAAATATTGTAAGAGCTTATAATTATTTGAACTCGAACAAGTTCATAAGTCCCAAGGAGTAAATCTAGTTTTTGTAGTTGATGGGAATCTACAAATCATATCTATAGCTTATACATCAATTCATGGATCGTATATGAGGCTCATAGATCCCCTTTACACAAAGAAATTTTTAAAGTTGAAGGTGTAGTCTATGAGCCAATCCATGACCCATAGAACCTTCTATAACCTATAGACTAAGTTTTGTTGTTCCAAACCCTAAAAATACTAACCCTTTGAGACTAAAGCTGAATAGAACTAGACCTATTTACAATACATAAAAAGGTCTATAACCCATAAAATCTTGGTCGTAGACCTAACCCTAAAAACCATAGTTGCTAGGGTCATTTGTGACTCGAAAAAGTTACCATGACCAATAAAAGGGGTTTCATGGTCCACCTCAACAATGTTAATCTAATGACCTAACCTAGGTCCTAGTCATCACATGGTGAATGAAATGTTTAGAGGTATCTTACCCCGACCATCTTTAACATCTCAAGAATTCATAGGCAGAAAAGTTAAACATTTGCAGAAAGGAATAGGGAAAGGGTCTAAGGGATATCCAGTGGCAATGAAACAACATCAAAAAGCATACATAGTTCCAAAAATCATACCAACTATAACATGGAATGGATGGAACTGATATCAGTTAGTTTCCATTGAAGAGAAAAGACTCCATCATTTAACAACATAGAAAGTAAAAGCCTCTAAAGGACAACATATACACAAGTGTTTGAAATGCATAGCAAGAATGAAAATGGTAGAGAACGGAACTAAGGGCTCTCATCAAAATACTAATCTTTAATGCTTGAAAATTATCCATGAGCCAGTCGAGGAGCACCTGTCCTTACATGGTTAAATCATTCAGGGCAAAATATGTGTCTCTACTTTTGAAATGTACTAAGTATGTGAGATGCAATGCAAACATGAAATTGTAATGCTATCATTCATCAAAATTGTAGATCTTTAACATACTGATAACAACATTGAATGCTTCATCCACCACTTGCTTTACTTGAAAGGTATCAAACTTGTTATAATGCAGAGCACCTCCTTGTTCGACACCTTGTGCCTTTTGATCACCATAAGCACATTGTCCTTGAGTATGTCCATCCCTAACTTTGTCAGCAGTATAGGTTTCAGCCTGTGTTACAGTCTTCCATCCATAAGTAGCCATCAACTCATGAGTGGTTGCTCCAGCTTCTAATCTGCCCTTTGGTCACCATAAGCACCTTGTCTTTGAGGATGGCCATCCCTACTTTTGTTTGGAAAATATGCAATCTCGTGGCCCATTTTGCCACACCCAAAGCAAGCACCCATGTTCCTCAAACATACACCACTATTATTCCTCCCATATTTTGGGCACCTTTAAGATTCATCCCACTATTGCCATCTTGAGCTCTATGGTTGGGAACTCTATAATAGAAAATCTTTGGCGTTGATCATTAAAGGACACTTGACCTTGAAATTTGTGGCCTTGTTGAAGACTGCAACCATTAGCACCTTGAAATCCACCATCATAACGAGCCCTCTTGGACTCTCCACTTCTCCTCTTTCTGAGCTTTTCTCTTTCAAGTTGTTTGAAATAAGTCATGAGCTGAGACTAGTCTATATCTCCTATGAGTATGGCGGTGCGACATTCTTTATTGATCAATGTGGACACTCCTAACACAAATTTATGCATCCTTTCCCTAGGATCGGCGACTAAATGAGGAGCATACGTTGCCTCCTTTAGCTCCATGGGAAAGAAATGGTTGAGGAGGGAGTCCTTGAATTCTTCCAAAGAGATAAGCTCTCCATTCACCCTCTCCCTCTTCCATTGAACAATCCACAATTTAGCAAGGCCCTTTAGTTAGTAGGATGCTAGTTTTCCTTTCTCCTCTGAGCTTACCCCTATAATGCAAAAAACCTTTGACACCTCATTCATGAATTCTTAGAGGTCTTCTTCAACTTTGGAGCCATAGAACTCCGAAGGATTCATTATTGTAAAATCCCTCACTCTTGAAGATAAGGTAGGAGCATGAGGATCTTAAACTACTTAATTGGCCATGGCCCTTGCAAATAAAGTGACCACATTCTAATATTCACATGAGTGACCCCTTCTTCTTGGGGACTTGTGGAGATGGAGGGGCAGTTTCACCATCAGGAGTGGGATCTTTTTCTACCGCTCTACTTTGAGGCATGATCTAAAATACCAAAATATCATCCATTAAGGATAGGAAGTCTCAATTTAGCTCCAAAAGCATGACATAGACTATAAGAAAGTCATTCCTAAAATGCCTTATAGCCTCTTAGTAATTGTTGTGGTATACTTCCCTACCATGAACAAAACTCTACTAGAAGTGATGTGTTGGAATTCGAAAGACCTTTTACTAACCTAGTGCTCTAAGACTGATATTGCCACGACTAAAGCTTAGGTCCTAGGTGTAACAAGAAGAATGGGGAAACCCAAAGGGACCCCAAAAAGCCTATTAAGCATATATGGCACATCCTTGATTGCAGAAGTATAATTAAACAACAAAACCATAATTCTAGGGGAAACGGGACTTTGGATTCAAGATATTGGGATGTTATAGGGAGGTGGATTAGCATGAATACATATCAAATAATATCTAAGGAGTGGGTAAGTATGAATCATGCTATGGGAGTATTAGGGACTTAGGTACTCCATCTCATCCACAACATACAATACACATAAGAAGGGGTAAGGTCTAAGGGAGTCTTCCATAATATATAAACATAACAAAAGTCCATCTCCTAGCATACATTTCTATATGTAACAATACCTTTAAACTAGGTAGAACAGGGGACAATATATCTCCCGAGCTCCCTCAAAAGATAAATATCCATAAATATGCAAGTCTTAATAAAATATGAAAGTAAATGGTTATTGTACACAAAATGGAGAACTCACCACAAGCAATTTTCGACAGAACCATCTAGCCATATAGAGGAGGAGGATGAATAAGATCTTTGGTCCCTACATAGTAAGATCATGTAGGAAAAAGAGTATGCGTTAGTACTTGGAACATGCTTAGTCTATAGGGTGTAGTTACAACAGGGAACATAATCTATAATGAAGCAATAGGAAATGTCATAAACAATAGATATAAGCTTAATATGTCATGAATGATAGATGCTTAGTTATAATGTGCATGAAAAATCATCAATTCACAAGATATATTATGCATAGGTTGTAGAGGACCATAACCAACATGTAAAACCAAGCGAACTACTACTTGGAATTTCGATGTTCACTCTACACTGGACAAGGAGTGGTCTATTTTGCCAAGGTAAACCAAACACTTACCTTACAATGTGGACTTTTTGGGAAGTGTCTCCCTATACCACTTACCTTATGGCATAACCTTTTCAATAGGTGTCATCAATTATATTTACTTTACTATATCTCCTTTTTGGTAGATACAAGATCATATAGGAAATCCATAGCATGAACCTTCGGTAGCACATATTTTAGGAAAAATGGGAGACTATCAAGGTCCTCTCAGTGCTTGATCACAATCCCACAGATTACTTGAATCATAATCATAGGTATATTAATTATAGTATCAAAGCATCATAATTTACTTTTTAGAGTAGCTCATTAAGACAAAAATTATACATTAAGGATACAACTTTACATCATTCGTAAAACTCACATCATGCTCATGAGCTCATAGAATACTAGTTAAACCTCTTATTAGTGTCGACATGTGTGATATACATATCTTGACATAAGACATTCATTACATAAGAAACTAGGCATGTATCTTTAATTAAATCATGGTGGGTATATGTACATAATATTAAAATCATACAATTCAAGAGTAAATGACATAAGAGGAGTAAAATTGAATCAAGCAGTATTCAAAATAACTCACGAAAGGTATCATCAAACCCTTATCTAAATCCTAGTTTTCACATGGCATTGTATTGCATAATTGTATATAAGTATAAAACATCATAATATCATCATATAAAAGAGTTCATAAAATTTTCGTAAGTTTTCAGGACGTGTAAATAGATGAGGAAAAGGAATGGTTGAGCTTTATGGAGGGAAGATATCCATAAATCAAAACCCATATACCTTAGTGTGATTTAATGGAAGAAAACCTAATTTTGGAGGAAACCAAAACCCTAGCTTGGACTCTTCTCTTGAAAGACTTGAGAAACTTGTGAGTGTTTGAGAGGAGTTTAGGACTTAGGTTATTTGAGAAATGGGTTGGAATGAAATTGTTTATGGTTGTATAGGGCTAGGAAGGGCTTATTCGGGTTTAGGGTTCAGGGTTAAAGGACGTAGCATAGGTTTAGGAAATTAGGAAATGACAAAATTACCCCTTCTTAAAAACTGCCAAATAGGGCCACAAGACCCCGATTATAGGTCGTGGTCCATTTTACGGGTTGTGAAAAGGGGTCTCGTCTGGTAACATTTTGGACCCTAAAAGATTTTCTCTAAATCTCAAACCACTATATGACTTATGACCTATCAATAAATGTATGACTTGTACTAATATCTCATACTCCAAACTTTCGAAAACCATCTTTTCAGCAAGTCCACTCTCCATTCCATTAGCATAAGTTCTGGCCTATGGAAC
>JAOTQJ010052200.1:0-14378 GCA_025642045.1 Solanum sejunctum
TGTACTTTGGAAAGCTAGCTTGGGCTCTTCTACACATATAATATCCTATATGAGCATGAGTTACTTTAGCATTTTTACTTATGCATTGATCATACATGCCATGTTGTTATATTATGTCTATTGCCTATTATAATACTTTTTGATTATGATGCCAATCTCTTGTTGCATTGCATCCTACATACTTAGTACATTTAAACATACTAACATATATTGTAGCCTATATGATATCACCATATAGGAACCGAAGCCCAAGTTGATCATACTCCTCCTCCACGTGGCCAGTTTGGTACTACTCCAGCTAGTTGGTAAGTCTTCCACTTCGTGAACCTTGGTGTATGTTGCTCTTATCATGTACTGAGACACTCTTCTTTATGTTCTATTTTGACTATGAGGGTGAACCCGATTGCTTTGTCTTGGCCCTCGCTCTAATCTATGTATTAGAGGTGCTCATTGGACATATTATGTATCTATGATATGAGTTTGACTCTTGTCTCTTGATTATGATGTTATGCAAGCTTTTTCTCTTAGCCCTTTCTCCTATTCTTGCTCTTTTTGTCTTTTATATGCTTCTAGAACCGATAATGTGTAATGATAAGTTAAAATTCTTATTTAGGGTTCCTTCAGGTTACCAATTCGCCGTGTCAAGTCTAAGCTCTAGGTTTGGGTCGTGACAAACTTGGTATTAGAGCACTAGGTTGATAGATCCTCGGAGTTCATGGTTGTGAAGCATGCCATGACTATGAATTGGAGGCTGTGAGGCATTTTAGGAAATATTTCCCTTCTTCATGTTCTAAGTCATGCTATTGAGTTGTAGTAAGTTTTTTCCCTAACGATTATTCTTTGCTATATAAAGATCATGCCAAACACTAGAGGAAGAAGGGTCCAAACTACCGAGGAGCAACCTACCAATGGTGAGCTCTAGGATACTATTACTATGCTTGCCCAAGTTATGGCTAACAATGTCAAAGCCACTCATGCTACTACCTCGGGATTTAGGGTGAGGGACTTTATGAGGATGAATTCTATGGTCTTCTATGGGTTAAAGTGGATGAAGATCTACTAGAATTCATTGATGAGGTCTACAAGATCTTGAATAAAATGGGTGTTAGGCCTAATGAAAAGGCGAAGTTGGTGCGTACCAACTGAATGGGGTAGCCTAAATATGGTATGATCATTGGGAGGGTAAGAAGGGAATTAGTAATGTGGTACTTTGGGAGGAGTTCAAATTTTTTTTCCTTAATTGGGTTTTCCATCTTGAGCTTAGGGAAGCTAAGTTAGTAGAGCTCATGAACTTGAAACAAGGTATTATGAGTGTGAGGGAGTATGCCCTCAAGTTTAATCAATTTTCAAAGTATATCCTCATTTGACGGTTGATGCTAGATCTAGGATGAACAAGTTTTTGATGGGGGTCTCCATCTTGGTGAGCGAGGAATACTAGTCTGCTTTGCTAATTAGTGACATAGACTTGTCTTGGTTGATGAATTATGCTGAGCAAATGGTGGGCAAAAAATTGAGGAAGTGGAGAGGTCATGAGGCCAATAGGGCCCATCTTGGGGGTAAGTTCCAAAGGGTTGGCCATTTCCAACAAGGCCAAGGGTCTAATCATGCTATTAATAGGGGGTTTACTAATGACTTCCCTAGGCCTCAAGGTGTTGGTGGTGTGGTTCCCATTGAGGTGTGTCCTACATGTGGGAAGAGTCATAGGGGCTTGCGTTTGAAGGGTTCTAATGCATGCTTTGATTGTGGGGAGCTTGGTCACTAAAGGGTGAATTGTCCAAGAAACTGTGGCAAAGGTCGGGGTGCAAATGCAATTCCATTGGGTAGAGGTGGTCCTCAAGGATGGTGCCCCAAGGCACAGTCAATTTTATGCTCTATATGGGAAGAAAGGGGTCAGTGAGGTTCCCGATGTTGTTACTAGTATGTTAAAAATCTTTGACATTGCTGTGTATACTTTCATTGATTCAGGTGCTACTCTTTCCTTTGTTGTATGAGTCATATGAAGTGTCTAGTCCTATTGGTGCCTCAATTGTTGCTAGGAAAGTTTATAGAAGTTCTCCTATTTGCATTTTGCATTAGTTGTTGCCTTGTGATCTTGTTGAACTAGACATAGTAGATTTTGATTTCATTCTTGGGATGGATTGACTATATGCCTACTATGCTTCTATTGATTGTAGAACCTATAGTGTCAAGTTTCAATTCATTAATGAACCCATCCTTGAGTTGGAAAGTCAAGATATGGTGGTCAAGGGTAGATACATTTCTTGCATTAAAGCCCGTAAGTTGATTTCTAAGGGGTGTCTTTACCATCTAGTGAGGATTAAAGATGTGGAGTACAAAGTCCCTTCCGTAGAGTCGGTTCTAGTTGTAAATGAGTTTCTTGATATCTTCCCAAATGATATTCCTGATGTTCCTCCCAAAAGGGAAATAGATTTTGGTATAGACCTCCTTCCCGATACTTATCCTATCTCCATTCCATCTTACCATATGGCCCAGTGGAGTTGAAGGAGCTAAAGGAATAATTGAAAGATTTGTTAGAGAATGGATTTATTAGGCCTAGCCAATCACCTTGGTATGCTTCGCTGTTGTTTGTGAAGAAGAAGGATGGGTCACTTAGAATCTGCATTGACTATTGACAACTCAATAGGGTCACTATAAAGAATAAATATCCTCTTCCAAGAATTTATGATTTGCTTGACCAATTGCATGGGACTAGCTATTTCTCTAAGATTTCTTCGGTCTGGGTATCATCAAGTGAGGGTGAGGGAATGTGATATTCCCAAGATGGCTTTTCAAACTAAATATGAGCATTATAAGTTTACTGTGATGTCGTTTGGATTGACCAATGCACCAGCCATCTTTATGGACCTAATGAATAGGGTATTTAAACACTATCTTGATTCCATTATTGTTGTCTTCATTGATGATATTTTGATCTATTCACATAGTAGGGAGGAGCATATGGGGCATTTGAGGGTTGTGTTGCAAAGATTGAGGGAGGAAAAATGTATGCCAAATATGACAAGTGTGAAATTTGGTTGAACGAGGTTGCATTATTAGGTCATATGGTGTCGAAAGATGGTATAAAAGTGGATCCTAAGAAAACCAATGTGATTAGGAATTGGGCTAAAACATTGATCCCATTGAATATTAGGAGCTTCTTGGGCCTAGCGGGTTGCTATAGAAGGTTTGTGAATGGGTTCTCCTCCATTGCTTCCCATATGACAAAATCTACTTAAAAGAAGATTAAGTTTGTGTGGACATCAATGATGAGTGTGAGAGGAGCTTCTAAACATTGAAAGACAAGCTTGTGTCCACACCTATATTGTCACTACCAGATGGGCTTAAGGGATTTATGGTGTATTGTGATGCTTCCCTGGTTGGTTTAGGTTATGTATTGATGCAAAATAGGAAGGTCATAGCTTAGGCTTCTAGATAAGTAAAGGTACATCAAAGGAACTACCCTATCCATGATCTAGAGTTAGCCACCATTGTGTTTGCATTAAAGATTTGGTGTCACTACTTGTATGGTGTGCATGTGAATGTATTCATCAATCATAAGAGCCTCCAATATATCTTCCCTCAAGAAGATCTCAACTTGAGGCAAAGTAGATGGTTAGAACTTCTTAAAGACTATAATGAGTCTACACTATCACCAGGGTAAGGCAAATGTGGCATTGGATGCTTTGAGTAGGGTATTTATGGGTAGCCTAGGTCATGTCGATGGTGGTGATAAGGAAATGGCTAGGGAGGTGCATCAATTGGCTAGATTGGGGGTTAGGTTGGAAGAGGGTGGTGATGATGGTGTTGTTGTTGTTGATGGGTCTAAGTCTTCATTGGTTGATCAGGTTATAGTAAAATAAGATCTTGACTCCTCCTTGCTTGAATTGAAGGCCTTGGTGAAAGGTGGAAAAGTAAAGGTTTTCTCCCAAGGGGGAGATGGTGCCCTTAGGTACCAAGGTACGTTGTGTGTGCCTTGTGTTGATGGTTTGAGGGAGAAAATCCATGATGAGGCCTATAATTCTTCTTATTCTATCTACCTCGGTTCCACCAAAATGTATAGAGACTTGAGGGATGTGTATTAGTGGGGGAGTTATGAAAAGAGACATTGCCAAATTCAGTTTCGATTGCCATAGTTGTCAACAAGTCAAATTGAACATGAAAGGCCGAATGCCCTAACCCAAGACATAGAAAATCCTATTTGGAAGTGAGAGGTGATTAATATAGATTTGTTATTGGGTTGCCCAAGACTAGAAAAGGTTGATTCCATTTGGGTTGTGCTTGATAGGATGACAGAACTGACTCACTTTCTACTAGCTAAGACCACTTATGGGGCTAAAGAGTATGTGATAGCATCATACAAAGCTCTAATCCTTTGAATGGCAAGGATGAAAAGGATGAAGCTTTAGAAGATCAAAGATGGCCTATAAGAAGATCTCAAATCAAGGAGTTTAATGATAAGCTCAATGGGCTTCAATTGCAGATCCAAAGGTCTTAACAAGATCTCAAATTAAGGAGTTTAATGATAAGCTCAATGGGTTTCAATTGCATATCCAAAGGTGTCTTGTTGGGGAAGAAGAGCTAAAGCCCAAGAAGGAAAAATTGTTCAAATGGTACAATTATTTGGTGGCCCAAATTCAAGTCCAAGATAAAGAATTTTAGGGTTAAATTTCGTGCAAATACAGCCAAGAAAAGTCCAAGAATCAGCCACAACAAAGGTTACTTTCTGCCTAAGTTTACTCAGAAGACTAGTCAAACTTTCCAAATTTGTGAAGATTCTTTTCCTAGTTGGGTTTTAACTTATTTCCTTATTGATATATAGGTTATTAATGTTTTCCTTATTCTATGTAAGATATCCTAGTACCATTTAATGCTTTCCTAGAACTACTAGGTTTATTCCTAATTAAGGTAACTTTATTTCATTTGTAGAGTAGGATTTACGTTGTAATTTTCTTTCTATGTTTTGGATACTCCTTGGTCCTAATATAAGGAGTCTTGGACGTCCAAGTACCATATAATATATATAAGAGTCGTTTTTTCTTTCTTTAAGGACAATTAAATTGATATTAATAATATTTAGAGAGTTCTGTTGAACCTTTTTGACTTGTTCGTTGAGAATTTATCTTTAAACCTTTACTAGTTCATAGTTTTAAGTATAAAGTACTTTGTTCTTGTGATATCTTTGATTTTTTTTGGTATTATTTAGAAGGTGATTAGTTTAAATGCTAATTATTGTCTTTAGTTACTCATAAAGTGGTCAAGATCTGAATCTAATGTTTTGATTCATTTTCTTAAGTAAAGGCATTAGATTTCTTCCATAAATCTTTACGTTGCTACTTGGATCCTATAAAGACCTTAGAATATCAATTTCTTGGAAATTCTTAGGTCTTTCCTTTGAATTTCCCATATCTTTAATTAGCTTTTTCTTTCTTTTTTTTGTGGTTGCTTCCACATTCTAGCATTCACTCCATCTTAGTATTGTTTCCAACCTCAATCCTATCAAGTGGTATCAAAGCGGTTCTATCAAGATTCCATTCTTGGTAAATCTTGGAATTTATTAAATATGAGGATCCAAAGAAAAGTTAAAAAAAAGTAAAGAAAAAAGTTTTGAAAAAAGGAGATAACTTGCTCTCCAAGAAATTCGTTTTCCACCCTCCCAAATCATGCATTAGTTGTTTCCAAATAAAAAGGAATTAAGAAGAGGGGATTCTAATTGTTTGAGGATACAGGATTTTTTTTTATTCTTATATAATTCTTAGTAAGTTCCTTTCTATTCGTGTTTTGTTTTAACTAAATACTACTTGTCCTAGGACTAGTTCTTTACTTTCTTTTGCACCCCAAAAATCTATACTTTATTACTAAGAACTTGGTACTTGTTTGGGTTCAATTATCAATCTACAAAACACTCTTGTTCAAAGATTATTTGAGGGGAAAAAGGCAAGTGTGGGTGTGTTTAAAAGAGGCTAAAAGCCATATTAATTATGTGATTGATATTTTCCTTTAAGATGTCTAATTCTGTTGCTGATAAACAAAAGGCTCGTTTAGAAGCTGAGATCAAAGGAAGGAATAACTTCACCCTTCAAGGTATGCACCAACAATTTGAGAGATGGTACCCTCAATTTCAAGAGATTAGAAATATGATTACCGAGCAGAATGAGACCATGACTGCAATTAGAGGGGAGAACAATGTTGTATCACTCAATAATGTTAGACGCCAAGTTAGAAGAAATGTACCAAATGCCCCTTTTGTAAATCTTGAATATGATAATGATAATTTTATGGTGAACTTAATCTAGAAAGAAGAGATAGGAAGGGACAAAGAGGTAGAGTATAAGATGATAATATAAGTATTATAAAAATGAAGATTCCATCTTTTAATGGGACAAGGGACCCAAACTTGCACCTTGATTGGGAGAGATGAGTTGAAGCCATCTTTGATTGTCATAACTACTCTGAGGGTAGGAATGTTAATGTTGTTTTGAGTTTTCTTATTATGCTGCTTCTTGTTGGATAAAGCTTGCTAGGCACAGAGTGCAAGATGAGCTACCACCAATTGCCACCTGGGCAGAGATGAAAGGGTGATGAGGAAGAGATTTGTGCCATCATAATCTTAAAGAGAGCTGCAATCTCACCTTTAAAACTTGAAGGAAGATTCCATGTCGGTGGATGAGTATTTCAAAAGCATGGATATAGCTATGATCCAAGGTAATTGCATGAGGGAAGAAGAAGCTACAATGACTGGACTTTTAAATGGTTTAAATTCTGAAATAGCTGTAGTATAGATACAACAGTATGTAACTGTAGATGAGTTAGTTGATTTATTTATTAAAGTAGAAAAATAAATCAAGTTTTAATAAATAAATCAAGAACAAGCAACAACCTAACTCATGGAGAAATCAGCCTAACTCCATCTCTAACAATCTATGGTCAAATCAAGAGGGAAAAGCTCCTTCTAAACCTCAAGAAGACATAGGTAAAGGTAAAGTTGATGAGGAAGGTAAAACTTTCAATTCCAGATCTTCTAAACCTTATAGTTCTATTCAATATCATAAATGTCATGGGAGGGGTCATATGATATATTAATGTATAGGTAGAAGAAACATCATACTTAGAGAGAATGAAGGATATAAGAGTGAAAATGGTGAGGGGGAAGAAGAAGATGGAGGAGGTGTAAGTAAGGAAGATGATCTAAAACTGTCCAATGATGGTATAATTATAGTAGTTAGAAGAATAATGACAATTAATTTGGGTAGTAGTGATGAAGGACAGAGGGAGAATTTATTCCATACTAATGTGGAATAAAGAAGAGAACTTATTCTATGATTATTGATGGGGGAAGTTGTGCAAATGTGGTGAGTTCATATTGGGTAGATAATGTAGGTATTACATACATGAAGCACTCTACCCTATATAGGATCCAATAATTGAATGATAGTGGAGAAGTAAAAGTAAACAAACAATGCATGATTTCATTCAATGTTGGTAGGTATGAAGATGAAATTCTTTGTGATGTAGTTCCAATGCAAGCATGTCATGTTTTACTTGGCGAACCTTAGCTATATGATAGGGATACTACTCATCATGGGAGAAACAATACGTACAGCATTCTGCATAATGGTAAGAAATTTACTCTTGCACCATTATCTCCTTCACAAGTGTTTAAAGATTAGAAATAATTGAGGAAAACAATAGGAAAGTAAAGAGGAGAGATAAAAAGTGAGCTTGAGGGAAAAGAAAAGGGCCAAGAGATAGAAAAAAAGAGAGATGGCCAAGAAAAAGAGAGAGAGGGCAGTATTCTAAGTAAAGATGTAAAAGAGGGTTTGAGGGAAAAAATAAAAAGTTTTGGTCATAGGAAAGAGGCTAAGGAAAAGTAAAAAGAGAGTATGTATGTAAAAGCCTAAGAGTATTTGAATGCTAAAAAGAGGGGGCTACCCATAGTACTACTTACTTTGTAGAAGTATGGATTAACTTTTAAGAACTAACTCCTTCATAGCAAAATAGTGTTTCTTCTCTTTTACAGAGTTTTGAAGATGCTTTTGTTGATGATATCCAAAGGGGTTTCCACCTTTGAGAGGCATTGAGCACCAAATAGACTTTGTGCGGGTCTCAACTACCTAATAGGCTTGCCTATAGTTGAAGAATTGCTTAAAAAGGGTTTTCTTTGAGAGAGCATGAGCCCATATTCTGTTCTTATCATATTTACCCAAAAAGGATGGAACATGGAGGATATGTGCTATTAACAAGCTAAGCATAAAGTATCATCATCCTATCCCATGTCTTGATGATATGCTAGATCAACTATATGGATCCAAAATTTTTTCTAAAATTAATCTTAAAAGTGGTTACCATCAAATTCGTATGAATTGTGAAGATGAATGGAAAACTGCCTTTAAGACGAAATATGGACTTTATGAGTGGTTAGTTATGCCTTTTGGCTTAACAAATGAACCCAACACATTAATGAGATCAATGAATCATGTTTATAAAGATTTTCATGGAAAATTTGTTATGGTGTATATTGAATAAGAAGGGAATGATAACTTCATACAAAGCTCTACTCCTTTGATGGACAAGGATGAAAAGGATGATGCTTTAGAGCTCAAAGGAGGCCCATACCAAGATCTCAAACCAAGGAGTTTAATGATAAGCTCAATGGGCTTCAATTGCATATCCAAAGGTGTCTTATTTGGGAAGAAGAGCTAAAGCCTAAGAAGGATAAATTGTCCAAATGTTACAATTATCTGGTGGCCCAAATTTAAGTCCAAGATAAAGAATTTTAGGGTTAAAGTTTGTGCAAATAAGGGCAAGAAGAGCCCAAGAATCAACTACAACAATTTCTTTCTGCCCAAGTTTGCTGAGAAGACTAGTCAAACTTTCCGAATTTGTCAAGATTCTTTTCCTAGTTGGGTTTTACCTTATTTCCTTATGTATATATACGTTATTAATATTTTCCTTGTTCTATTTAAGGTATCCTAGTCCAATTTAATGCTTTCCTAAAACTACCAGGTCTATTCTAATTAAGGTATCTTTATTTCCTTTCTAGAGTAGGATTTTCCTTGTAATTTTCTTTCTAGATTTTGGATACTCCTTGGGCCTAATCTAAGTAGTATTGGACGTACAAGGACCCTATAATATATATAGGAGTCTTTTTTCTTTCAGTAAGGACAATTAGATTGACATTAGTAATATTTGAGAGAGTTTTGTTGAACCTTTATGACTTGTTCTTTGAGAATTTATCTTTAAACCTTTACTACGCATAGTTTGAGGTAAAAAGTACTTTCTTCTTGTGATATCTTTGATTTATTTTTGGTATTCTGTATAAGGTGATTAGTTTATATGCTAATTATTATCTTTAGTTAGTCATAAAGCGGTCAAGATCCCAATCTAATGTTGATTCTTTTTCTCAAGTAAAGGCATTATATTTCTTCCATAGATCTTTACGTGGTTACTTGGATCTTGCAAATGACTTAGAATATAAATTTATTGGAAATTCTTAGATCTTTCCTTTTAATTTCCCATATCTTTAATTAATTTTTACCTTTCTTCTTTTTTTTGTTGCTTCCACATTCTAGTATTCACTCTATCTTAGTATAGTTTCTGACCTCGATTCTATCAGTATGGAAGGTTGTACATCCATGATTTAGTAAGGTTACATGCAGTTCCTTTGTAGATCATATCGGATTGTGGTACATCATTCACTTCATATTTTTGGAGGTCTAATCAAAGGGGTCTTGGTACAAAAGTTTACCTTAGTACGACTTTCTACCCTCAAATGGATGGCCAAGCTGAAAGGATAATTCAAATACTTGAGGATATGCTTAGGGCTTGTGTCTAGCTTAAATGTAGTTGGGATGACCATCTTCCTTTCATTGTATTTGCGTACAACATTAGCTATCACTCTAGCATCAGTATGGCTCCTTTTGAGTCTCTTTGTGGGAAATGTTGTAGATCACCGGTTGGTTAGTTTGAGGTTGGAGAGGTGGATTTATTAGGACCAGATATGGTTATGGAGGCTCTTGAGAAGGTTAGAATGATTAGGGCAAGGTTGAAAATAGCCCAAAGTCAACAAAAATCATATGCTAATGTGAGAAGAAGAGACCTTGAATTCAAAGTGGGTGATTGGGTTTATTTGAAAGTTTCTCCAATGAAAGTTGTGGTCTATTTTGGTAAAAAGAGGAATTTGAGTGCAAGATATGTTGGTCCTTATGAGGTGATAATAGGGGTTGCAAGGTAGCTCATGAGTTGAAGTTGCCTAGTGAAATGAATATGGTTCATCCGGTGTTCCATGTATCTATGTTGAGAAAATATGTTGGTAATCCTAATGCTATTGTGCCTCTTGATGTTGTGGGTGCTGTTGAGGATAACTTGACTTATGAGGAAGTTTTGGTTCAAATTTGGATAGGCAAGTGATGAGAGGAACAAGGATGTGGCATTCATTAAGGTTCTTTCAATGAACCAACAAATCGAAAGTGCTACTTGGGAGGCCGATGTAGATGTGCAAAAGCGGTATCCTTATCTCTTCCACTCTACTCAAGCCAAAGGTACTAACTCTAAACTCCTATGTGATTTCAAGTCTTATGTTTCAGTCCCTACGTCATTCATATGCATTCATGTTTAAGTTCGAAAATGGTGTTTTAGATGTAATGTTGCCTTCTTGCTGGGTCTGATTTGTGAATGTCCCCAAGCGGGAGATTTGAAATGACCTCAAAATGTGTCCAAAAATATGCCTCAAAATGCTTGAGATTTTAAATTTCATATATCTCAAAATTTATGCGCGATACCTAAAATCTGACTTTATATTCTTGTTTAAAGGGTCAAAATTAGGGGAAGAAGAGTCTAACCCCGATTTAACAGCAAATGAATACTAATTTCATTTTTAATAATTTTTCTTATCCAGAATTGATGCACAATAGTGCTGTAACACGCAACTATCACAGACATGTATTAATTTTGCCTCCGCAATAGGTCCATGTCGTGAATCAGATGATGACTTATGTATTTTGTTGCCAGTGATTTTTATCTTGGTCCAAGGCTTGTAGGTCTTGGGATTAAGTGTTCCCAAACATGTTTTTACCTATACATCATCCATATTTCACCCTCACAACATCCTAAACATTCCCCAATATCCTCCCAAACACTTCGCCATATTTTTGACTCCCAAATTCAAGTCTCAAAACCCTCATCCGGAATTAAGGATTTCCTTCAAATTCAGGCCTCCATTTTTAATTTTCATCAAGAGCTTCCTCAAAGCTAAGGTATGTAGGTTTTACCCATTGGGTTCTTCCACCCATGGTTCCCTAATCTTCTTTTTACTCAATTTTCATGATTTAAAGTTGATTTTACTAATGGGTTTACTAGTATTAACATGTTTATGAACTATGTTAAATCTGTGTAAAGTTATGACTGTTTTATAATGTTTTGAGCTATAAATCTTGGATCTAATGTAAGATTTTGATGACCAATTTTAATGTATATTGCTTGAGGGTGCTACAAGGTGTTGATTGATGGTTTTACAATCAATTTTCTTGAATGATTTCATCTCTATATTTCATGCTTTTATTGTCATGACCTAAGCCTAGGGCCTAGACGTTATGCAGTGCAAGGGCAACCCGAAGGGACCCCAAGCAAGCCTCTTAGAGCATCATTACATATGCTTGGTTTCGTAAGCAACAAATCAAGCATCAAGCGATAAAAGAATGGGGAAAATTGAGGCTAAGGGAAAACACTTCCATATCATTATAGACAAGAGACAAAAGTCAAGCGCATAACTTAGATACATAACATGTCCAACAAACACCTCTACTACATAGATAAGAATGGGGGATAAATCAATGTAAGAGGGTTCACCCTCATAGTCAAAATAGACAATAAAGAAGAATGTCTCAATACATAATAGGAGAAATATAGACTAAGGTTACCGAAGTAGAGAACTCACCAACTAGCTTGAATAGCACTGAACTATCCATATAGAAGAGGATAATGATCAACTTGGGCATCGGTTCCTACATGGTGACATATGTGGGCATAGAGTATGCATTAGTACATTTGAATGTACTAAGTTTGTAGGATGCAATACAACAATAGATAGGCATCATAATCAAAATGAATAATAGTAAGTAATAGGCATAATATAACAACAGGGCATGTCTGAACAATTCTTAAGTAAATCATGCTTAAGTAACTCATGCTTACTTAGGATATCATATATGTAGAAGCGACCAAGCTAGATTTCTAAATGTACAACCATTTAGTAGGTTAGTGACAATGTCGTCCCATCACTTAGGTGGATGAGTACTAACCCTCATCTAGGTTGGTGATAATGCAGTCCCATCACCATGGTGGAGAAGTACAAACCCTTCCCTAGGTTGATGTGTACAAACCCCCATCTAGGTTATCCAGGTTCTTAGTTCCCCCTGGATTAAGCATGGTCTAATACAATATTTTATATAGAATTTATCATTTACATAAGCTTATTTCATCATCATATAGTCATTACTATCATATCTCATGCTTTGGACCTTCATCTCACCAAGAAACTACATCCGGACATTTTATCAAACACTTAGAGGGTGTATAATACTAGTATAAAATTATGAAATATAGAGATGAAATCATGCAAGAAAATCCATTTTAAAACCATCAATCAATACTTTGCAACACTCACAAGTAATATACATCAAAATCCCTTCTCAAATTTTACAATAAATCAAAGATTTATAGCTCAAAACATGGCAAAACTGTCACAACTTTACATAACTTTAACATGGTGTATAGTGAATTTCATAATAATCAAGATCCACTTGTAGATCAACTTTAAATCATACAATTTGAGTAAAAGGAGGCTTGGGTATCATGGGTGAAAGTAACCCATGTAAGAAATTCACATACCTTAGCTTAGAGATGAACTTGATGATGATTGGAGATGGAGACTTCAAGCTTGAAGAAGAACCTTGAAGGACAATCTTAGCTTAGGATGAGGGTTTAGGACTTGAGTTTGGGGAATAAAAATATGACTGAGTGTTTGAGTGAGTATTGAGTAATGTTTAGGATGATATGAGGATGAAATTTGGCTAAGTATGGGTAAAAACATGTTTGGGAACACTTAGGACCAAGAATTAGAAGTCTTGGACCGAACTAAAAATATAGTCCCCAAAATGTATAGGGGCGCATCATGGAGGTAACGCAAAAACCCCACCAAAAATCTCACTTTAGAATTTCATATTTCTAACCTTTCTCTCTTAAATTGGGGTTGGACCCTTTTTCACCTAATTTTGTCCCTTAACAAAAATGTGAAGTTGGATTTTTGAAATAGCAAATGGATTTTGAGATATATGAAACTTAAAATTTTGACCATTCCGAGACACATTTTCAGGCAGCTTGTAGGGTCATTCCAATATCTCCCACTTGGAAATATTCATCCCCAAATGTAAAATAGACATATAAGAAAAGAATGATCGTAACAAACCTACACCAATTAAAATGCAACATTACATTTAAAACATCATTTTCAAAATATCAATATAAGTGTAAAATCGTCATGACTTGCCAACTTAAACATGAATGCATATTAATGACATAGGGGCGGAAACATAAAACTTGAAATCATATACGAGACTTAAAACTAGTACCTTAGGCTTGAGTGGAGTGAAAAAACTAAAGATACTGCTTTTCAATGTCCGCTTCGGCCTTCCAAGTAGCACTTTTAATTTGTTAGTTCCTACAAAGGACCTTAATGAATGCCACCTCCTTGTTCCGCAATCTCTTTACTTGCCTATCTGGGATCTGAATCAGAACCCCCTCATTGTCACGAATCAAACCTAGGGCATAACTGTGACACAACGAATGAGAACCTGAAGGCCCCCAAATAAGCCTCTTAAATAATAATTGCACATTATAGGTTTGAATGGTAAATGGCAAATAGATGACAAAATATGGGGAATGGGACTAAGGGACAACTTGTAACCATAAGCGGAAGCATAAGTTAAATAGTTTAAAACATACCAAGTGTAGCAATAGTTCAGACACACCTCTAAATAATGTCAACATACAGAGCTAAGAATACAAGTCTAGTCTCCTTAATATTAAGTTAAACTGAAAGTACATCAAATATTTAAATAACAAAGGCAAATCTTGAAGATAAGGTTTTTGTTCCCGATGAATGGAAACTTACCAAAGCTTAAAGTCTTCATGAGCAATCTATCCATGCGTAGGTGGACGAGGTAGATTGTCTATCCCTACATGATTATAGCATGTAGGCAAAAGCTGCAGTTAGTACTTTGGAATATACTAAGTATGTGGGTATGTAATGCAATAAGTAAATATAATGACAAAGAATACTTACCCAATATGACAAACTCCAAGCTTAAACAATATATTCAGTT
>JAOTQJ010052230.1:0-14376 GCA_025642045.1 Solanum sejunctum
ATCTACCATATTCAAGCCTTCCTATATACTCCAAGAACTATAATACATCACTCCAACGCCCAACGCAAACCCTCAACGCTAAAACATAATATTACACTTCCAATGGGGCTCCAATTCAATCTAACCCTCATGTATACATTCACATAATTTTCCCAACACTTCTTTCACCCCACAAAGACTATTTTCATGACAAATAAACATAAATACATGACCATAAATCATTATATTTTCATATGCAAGCTTGTCCCCATTCAATCCCAAATTTCAAATTCACAATTCAAGCTAACAATCAACCCCCTTTTTATGTTTTATCTTCAATTTAACGTACCTCTAACACACCTACAAGCTTCGATTTACATAATTGAAGATAGAAATTAACATACCTTTGAAGTCCCTTACTAGACCCAAATCTTTATATAAATCAAACCAAGCACTTTCTTGACCAACTAACGCCACCATGCCACTTAGGAGACCCAATGTACAAAGCTTGAAGCATCAAATAATCGAAATACCAAAAAAAAGAATTTTTTTCCTTGCTACTATAGCAACCCGAGAGGTTGCTTATGGCTGCCTTGGTTCTCTCTTATTTTTCTAAGTGTTGGAACCCTCTCTTGCATACAAGAGACATATATACATATATATATAGGCAAAAGTCCCCTCTTGGACCAATCACAAAGTGCCACCACACATGACCCCGCTCACAATATTAAATCTTAAAGACTAACCTTTAAATTAAATTTACATTTGGTCCTAAACTTTACCAAATTGAACCAATTAAGGACTTACGGGTTCTAACATAAAATGGAATGTGGGACTAAGGGAAACCTTGAATATAAACATAATCTAACAGTCAAGCTCATAACAAAGTAAGATCATAATATCCAATATATACCTCTAACATGGAATAGAGCGGAGCCCAAGACACTTTCCCGGCTCACCCTCATAATTTCAAATGTTCAGCAAAAAGAAGTCTTAAAATAGCAATAAAAATAGATAGTGTCCTCGAACTTGAGGATTCACCAAGCTTGTATTTGAAGTATCTCACTCCTTGTTGAGGATGATCAAGAGGAACTCTGGTCCCTACATAGTGATATCATGTAGGCATAAAGTATTTGCTTGTACGCTTCAATTTACTAATTATGTAGGATGTAATGAAATAAAACTTAAGCCTAAATACATAGTAATAGGCAATAGATGTGCATAATCTCAATATGGCATGCATGATCAATGTTTGAAGTAAGACATGTTTATAGATCATTCAATTTGGTAAGAACATGATACATATGTGCGAAGAGACCTCAACCAACAAATAATAAGACCAAGAGACCTACAACTTGGAATCCTGATAATTGCCCCTCATTAGTAAAGAGGTGGTCTACTGGCCAAGGTAAACTATATTTAACCTTATAGAAGCCTATCCCATTTTAGATAAATAACCCCCCTTATAGGAACCTATCCTATTTCAGGGTGGATTTCATGATAGCAAGGACAAAGTATAATCCTATGTTGGTACATAGCTTGAGGAAAGAAGTATGGACCCTTGAAGATACTCCATGCCAACATCCAATCCATTGGACTTGAAAGTATCATAACTTGTATAACTTGTAAGAAACATTGAGACATGACATGACCATCTCTTAAATATACTTGACCTACAATGGCTAGTCTAACTTTAAACATGAGAGTATAACACTAATACATGAACCCTTGCTTTAACATGAATGGCTCACAAGATGTAAAATCCTGAAAATAGGGTTTAACTTCATACTTATATAATCATAGATAATTTCATGAATTCATAACATACTTGAAAGTCCATAGTCATCATGAAGTCACTTGACTTGTAAAACATGTAAATAACTTGAGAATTATTGACTTGATATTTCATTGAGCACTTGATGGGCACATATAAGTACTTGTTCAAATAATTCAAACTACAAGATTATAGATCATAAAATAGTAACATTAATGCATCTTAAGTCATTTAAATCAGCCCACCAGCATCATGGTAAAACTCCATCATGAGTAACTTGTAAATCATATCAAAAATTTAGAATAATTCATAGATTTCATCACTTGAATCACGTATATCTTCAATAGACAAGATTTGTTTATAGTATAAGATAAAATAGAGATTCATGCATAATAAAAAATATTTGAAGAAAAAAGCCCAACATATTTCATGCTAATATTTCATAATAATCGATACTCATAAGAAATACAACTTGAAATCATGCAATTTTCATAAAAAGGAATATTGGGCTCTATGGGTGGAAGGACCCAATGGATGAAACTCACATACCTAAATTTGGGAATTCTTTGATGTAGATGTGAAGATAACTTTAAACTTGAATGGGGTTCTTGAGATCTGGAATTAAGTTTGAGACACTTGAATTTGGATGAAAATATTTGGTTAAGTCTTGGAGAGGGTTTTGAGTGATGTGGAATTGAAAAATGGCTAAGTACCGGATATTTCACGCGTAAATAGGAATGGGGCCATGAAGGCAATGCCATTAGGCCAAAACAAAAAATTAAGGAAGCGCTAACACTACTCCACAATGGGTCCACATCGCAGAGCCATTGCGAATCCGTACTAGTTTTAAAAAATTACAAAAATTATTTTTCGCTACGAGTCTTCTAAAATTTAGGTTATACCCATCTTCCGCTTAATTTTACACCTAGATCAAGAATATGAAGTCAAATGTTTGATATCTCACAAGAATTTTGAGATATATAGAAATTACGATTGGTTCTTTCTAAAGCACATTTTCGGTCATCAACAGAGGAAGAGGGGCTAGGGTTTGAAGGAGAACTTGAGAAATCATCCAGTTTTTCTTCCAACATACTTCAAGATTCTAAACTACTAGGTATGTAAGACTCACAAAGTGTGGATTCCATTATTCGTATGTCCTTTTCCATTATCTTGAGTCAACATTTGAGGAAAGTTGAGATTTTTTAGGAATTCTTTGTATTTTAATACTATATCCTTGTATTCATCATGAGGTTTTACTTTACAATACATTACATGAGATAATATATATGTTTTCATGAGCATGAATTTGATATGTATCTATGTATTTCATTTTTGATGGTATGAACCCTAATTTACTTGTTTCCATGGAGTTTTATGCATAAATTGATCATATTGTGTTGAGTAAATTGAGCATATTAAATTGAGTGGATTAATGCACATTGAGTTGAGCAACTTAAGTGTACATGAGCATGAAGAGTATATTTCATTGAGTCATATGCATTATGATATATGATATAATGATTATATTGCATGACGAGTTGATTGAATGAGTCTAAATGAGTGTATGAGTCTAAGCAGATTTAATCATTTGCATTGATTGATAGAATTTTTGAGTTGAGTTATGAGTTGATGATGAGAAAATGATCATATAATGATGAGTTGAGTAATGATGAAGATGATGATTAGTGGATGATGAGTTGATGAGTTAATTGATAAATTGAGCATGTTTTAGTCTTAGGAGAAATGTCGAGCACCGAGCGGGGAGCGAGTATACTTCTACTTTTACCCACAAAACTACATTGCTAGTGTAGGATAGTCATTATAGCTAGTCTAATGGATTTTGTCCCGCAAGGCACACTTATTATGGATCCAAGAGAGAGTTGATCGCCCTTGTTCATGGCAAGTTAAGGGCGGGCATGGCAACAATGCTGATTCGTTGTGCATCACCCAACTTAAGGTGGTAGGATGATGAGTCGGTTGAGAGAAACTCCCAAACAATATTGACTGAGCATGGGATTTCAAAATGAGTCTATTATATTGAGATTATTTTAAAAGCATGATTTATTCAAAACTTGCATAAAATGATTTGACCATAAGCATTAGGTCGAACTTTATTTCTCCTTGAGCTATTTTACATACCATTCTATTCCATGTAATAACCTCCATTTTGGGCCAACATCATTTTATGTTGCAGATACAGTAGATAGAAGGCTTCAACATATGAATAGTTGATAACCTGATCAATACCTTCCTCGATCTTGGGTAGACCTCCGAGTATCCTGGAGGAGTCCTTTTACGCTTCATTATTTTTGAGTAATTTTCTTTCTTTGATTATGGTGCACATGGCCAGTCATGACACATTTCTATACTGATGAGTAGAGGCATCATAGGCATTTGAGTAGAAGTTTTGAATAAGTCTCAATGTCTAAACTATTTTCATTGATATTATGATATAGTAGAGTTGTTTCTATATGTATTTATATGCACATATATGATGCTTGTTTATTAAGTTATTCTTCTACTCCTAAGTTTTATGTGATAATGAGGGAAAATATTTCTCTCGGGGGCTAGCGATAGACTCTAACTGTCGGCTATGCCAAAGATACCCTCTCGGGGCATGACATAGTCCTATTATGAAATGGTGTACGACTCGTGAAGGATGTCACAACACGTAGAGAGAGTTTTGTAACAAATTCCAGAAACTCAAGTTATAGGACCCCTTATTTACAATAGGAGTTTGTGACCCATTGAATGTTTTATGAATCGTTGAGTGGGGTTTCGTGCTAATTTCCAGTAACTTAGATTTTCGAACTCCTAGTTTAGCAGGGGTGGTCTACAACTCATAGAATGCCCTACAACACATAGATAGAGTCTTGTGGACTTAGTAGACAATTTTGATTACGGGGAATTTTTTCCATTCCAATCCCTATTCCATTTAACCCTTGGTCGATTTAGGCTTAAATAAAGCCCTAGAACAAAACCCTAAGGCTATTATTCATTATTCTTCACACTTAGAATTTTTTAAGAGCACTAGAGAAGGGACAAAAAGCTTAGTCTTCCAATTCAAGCGCAAGGATTGACTGAGGTTGATTATTTCTTCAATTTCTAGATATGTAAGGCTTACCAAAGTTTGGAACTACTTTCGTTCACACGCCCATTCCACTACTTGAGTTGATTTCTTAGAATATGAGTTGGCTTTATATTATTCAAACAACTACCAAATTTTCTGTAATTCTTATGAGTCCTTCTAATGATGTATGAGATAATTATTGTATTGAATGATGATTAATAGGAGACTTACATATGTATTTCATACTTGATAGCATGAACCATAATTTGCATGATATTATGAAATCCTATGCATGTGATTGAGTAGTTGAGTTGAGTAAATTGAGCATTTAAGTTGAGTAAATTATGTATAAAAAAGTATGAGAAGCATGTGACATTGAGTCACATACATCACTATATACAATTATCTTACTTGCACTACATGATGAGTCAAATTGAGTGAGTCTAAATAATCGTTTGAGTTTGAGTTGAATTGTCAAGCCTTGGGAGGGTACCTTGGGTATAGCTGGTACTCAAAGACTATTACTAGTTCCTGAGCGAACCATTTGGCCTCATCTTCACATTTTATTCGATAGTGGAAGAATACTCAATGGCATCATTAAAGGAAAGATAGAAATAACATAAGCAGTTTCTCAAAATGATTTAGTGCCTGCATAAGGAATACTCGATAATACTTCACTCTAAGTTAATGCAGCCTCTACTCTAAATGTCTAGGAGGTACCATGACAGGCTATGGTTACCACAAACTCAGACAACAACTTGACATGTAAAGAAAAAAAGTAAAGGGTTTTCCTCCGAATGCAGGGGAGGACTCACCACTATCTGGAACTAGGGATACTGAATCTCAACATTTCATCTTCCAAAGCTCCCTATTTGTTGAATCTGCACCATGAAATGATACAGCACCAAATAGTGTAAGTGCTTGGAATGTACAATATATAAAATGGTCTAAAAGAAAACAAATAAGGCTCAAAACAATCACCCGACTTGACTGAAGGCTCAACTCTTTATCTCATAACTCAACTCAAGTAAATCATGCAGGTTTAAAGTTTGTAATCATGCTTTGGAAATAGATTCAGTGTTTAATGCAGCTCAGTTTGAAAATTGTGATATGTTCGACTCATATGATGCTTAGATATTTCTCTAACTGACATAACTCTCCACCACCATGAGTTTCTGGTGATACACAATAAATTAGCATCGTTATCATGCCCGCCCTTAACTTGCCAAGGCAATAGGAACTCAACTCTCTACTTCTTTATCTTGGATCCTAAGAGAGTGTCCCTATATGGGGACTTGAGCCACCTGAATTATCCTGTGTGACCATCTTACGCTGGATACATAGGTTTGGGGTGGTTGTCTGTTACCCAACTCGGTGCTCAGTACTCCTTCCAAGACTAAACCGGGTTCAATGAAAATTAACTCAAGCTTAGCTCTTTAACTCATCTTATTCAACTCAACATCAATGTTCTCAATTAACTCCAGCCCTCAAAATATGAACTCAAAAAATGCAATTCAAGACTTTATTCAGATCATTCAAGACCCTGATGAATTATGGCCAATTGACATTAAATAATCTATGCTTAACACATAATACACATTAGATATTCATGGCATGCATATACTGACAAGACCATACTTCCCTAGTTTAATTTACTTGTTCTAGAAGGTTGGATTCAAAATTTCCAATTTAATGAATAAGCAAGGAAATACCAACTTTGAGTTGGGTCATCAAATACTCAAGTAATATTCATACATCATTAATAGTGATGAAACTTGTAAATTTACTGAATTATATTCATGAAACTCCAATACATAAAAGAACTTAAGACTCAAGAATCATAGGTTTTAAAGTACACAATTAATAAATCTAGTCTCGACTCAAAATTGTTGAAGGGGAACATGGATGAACATTATCCAACACTTTCGATAGCCTTACATACCTAGGATGAAGATTAACACCAATCTCCCTAGGGAATTCAACTCCATCTCAAGACTTTAGACTCCTCTCCTCTTCTCTTCTCTTCTCCAAAACCCTCACTTTGAATGCTAAGAAAAATGGGTTTACAATCCTTAATTTTGAGGAAATGATCTTAATACTCATTTACTAGAGGTGAAATATGTTAGGAATGCCCAAAATAGCTTTCCTGAGATTAAAAGAAAAATCATCACGGAAATTGCACTGGTCTGCGACGCGCCTCGGGCGTGGACTAGCGTATTTCCCTCAAAACAATCCTCCGAACGAAATTTACACTTTCCATCAAAAATTTTTAGAAAAATATTAGTGTAATTCTGCATCCTTGGAGTGTCGTGTTTGTAGCATGCATCAACAGAGTTTTTCCTTTAATTACAAAAAATTATTTTTTGACTCGGATGTTCTAAAATTGGGTCGAGACCATTTTCTCACTTAATGTGTCACACTTATTGCAAATTCATTCTCGGATTTGCAAATGGATCATGGGAAGACGCGTTATGCATGGGTCTGTCCTCTAGATATATTTTGGTAATTTTACCCAGGCATTACATCATCTCCCCCTTGGGATCATTTGTCCTCGAATGATAAGTAGAGGTGGAAATAAAGCACGAATAGGCTAATGACTCATCTCAATATTCACTTGACAACTCAAACTCTCAACTATTTCTTGATCTCTATAAATTCTACTCGGGCTCAAGAATAGGCACATCAACTTAAGAATAGAGACATCGATTATGTTAAGGATAGTAAATTTACCTTCAACATCATCAACATATGACATGAATAGGTGCAAGAATTTGGTTCTCATAGCTTTCTTAGATATGACTTTGACAAATGCTATCTCTTTGTTCCTCAGTTTACGAACTTGACGGACAAGGATTTGGACTAGGATCTCCTCATAAGACATGTTTTCCTTTATTCTAATATCCTCAATGGGGACTACCAAGGCAGGATCCCCTAAGCACTTCTTTAACATCAAGACGTGGAATAAGGGAAGGGTTGCGTCTTGCTTGGCAGGCAACTCTAAGTCAACTCTACCTTCCCAATCCTTCTCATGATCTAATAGGTTCCGATATAGCATGGACTTAACTTCCCCTTTCTACTGAACCTCATGATACTATTCATGGGTGATACCTTCAAGTAGACCCAATCATCTACCTTAAATTTCAATTCTCTTCTCCTCACATCAGTATAATACTTTTGATGACTCTTAGCATTCTTCAACCTCTTCCTAATAACCTTCACCTTCCCCATAGACTGGTTGAAAAGGTCAGGTACAATCAACTCAGCTTCCCTGACCTCAAACCACCCAAACGGTGATCTGCATCTTCTCTCATACAAGGCTTCATAGGGGGCCATCTGAATTGTTGTGTGATAACTATTATTATACGTAAATTTAGTCAAGGGCATATGGTTATTCCAATTCTCCTTGAAGTCAAGGACACAAGCTTTTAACATATCTTCTAATGTCTGAATGGTGAGCTCTGCCGAGTGAAATGACCAATAATAGGAAGATAGCTAAATAAGTTATTATCAAAGAAATATGACTGTAAAATATAATTAAAAGTTTTACCCTCTCAAAACCTTCTATATGCACCAGGTAAAATGACAAAAAACACCCAGAAAACCCATTACATAAAAATAACCAAGACTCCCAAAAAAGAGAAGTTTGGGCATTTTTTCGTTTTCACCTAAAATCAGATTATGAAAAGCAAATAAGGGGAATTGTATAGATATGGGAATATGTACCCTTGTTTGGATGAGGGAGGTTTGACTATAGGTTTTGGTTGAAGTTTCGACTAGTTTTACGAGATCTTATGATGATGTTTTTTGAATGTTTTTGATTAAAATGTGTTCATTTTATCCAAAGAAAAATAAATTATTTAATATTTTTTAGTCCTACCTTTTCATAATAAATTTAAGATTCCCTTATCATACTCTTTTTTTAAAAAAATTGTTCTTCAAGATGTATAATATTTTGTCTATCCATATGTTGTATTATTAAAACATAAAATAATAGTTGAACTGCCAATCTCTGAAGTTGGGAAAAAAATGCCCAAGATTTCAAAATTCCATAATTTTTTCACAATTCAATTCCAGAAAAATGGACACAAGGGTTTAATTTCCTGACTTTTAGAAGGTTAGGTAGCATAATTCAACACATATTAGACTTTTTCATTATATTATACTAATTGTTAAAAGTTTTCAAATATCAATAATCTTGATATTTTTTCCTTGAATATCAACCAAATTCCCTAAAAGAAATATTTCTCTACAGTGACAATTAAAAAAAAGCTTTATTATTGTAAATACAAATCCCAGGTGCTTTTTTTATATAAATTAAATTTGGGCTTGAAGCCCATATTATTGATAAAACTAATTCATTACAATCCCAGACGTGAAATTAATCTCTTTGACAAAGGTTCTATATTTTTTTCTTCATTATGTGTATGTATGTGTGTTTCCCTTTTAGCTGAATACTTATATACATATTGATAAAGTTTATCGCTATAGTTTGATGCTTTGTGATCGTCAGGTTTTGCACAAGTTGTGCCAACATTTTATGGTTATCTTCTTTAACATGCTTTGTGTTTATGATAGTTAATTTATAAAGATATGACTTATATGAAAAAGTATGTAAGATCTTTTATTGTTATTATTATTTTGATTTGTTATCGTGATGCCAAAAATCTTTCCTTTTTGGTTCTGCTTTGATATTGATTAGAATTTTCTTGAGTAATATCTTTTATATTTGTATTTTAGAAAACATCTGCATAGTCTGGAGTATTAGATATTTATGGTAAATTGTAGAATAATTTAGATTCTTTTTAGATGGTTAAAAGATAATATCTAAGATATTTCTTGTAGATGAATCTAGAATGATTTCTAGAAGCATCCCTACACACGTATAAATAGGGATGGACATAGACATTCATAACAAATCAAAAAATCAAGCAAAATCAAATACTTCTTCAATAATAGAGTTCTTAATTCAATAATATTTATTCTCCTTTCTAGCTTCCTCTTCTTCAATTGAATCTTTCCATCTTAGTTATCGATCTTGGGATAGCAAAAGATCTCCCTAATTATATTTTATTCCTTTTCTACAATTCTCTACAATTGATCCATTTTTTGAATCCTCTTGAAGAATAAAACAAAATGAGCATTGATCGAACATGTAATAGCTCTATTTGATCTAGGGAGGAAATTAAATCTTTCAGAATATCCAAGCGATCTAGACAAAGGAAACCAATCAACTAAGAAGATGGAAAGGATACCAATCTATTGAGGATGATGGAAGAAACTATTCGTTGGAAATTTGTTGATGATATCAAGGATCACTATACATATTCATAGAAGATATCGATGCAGCCATCAACTCTGGACATGTTGCATTACCTATGTATTCAGAAATTCAATGTGATGCCAACAAAAATTTCAAAGAAGATGTCGAATGGAGAAGAGGGACTCACTGGACAGAAGAGGTACAAAGGTTGGTTTTTGGTACAACTTTTTGGGATAAGGTAAATTATTTGAATTCCTAATCATGTTTTATAAATGATTGTAAGAGTTATGCTTTTGCTGGAATTGAATTTCAAAATTTCCTATTTCTCAATGACTATGTTGATGCGTTTTTAACTATTACTTTTCAGAATCTTACTCTAGATGAGTACATAAAAATGACCATACTCATCTTTTTTGGAAGTCTGGTATTTTTTATGTTTTAATGTTATTTTGGGTGTTATTTGTGATTTTATATAATGCGTAAAGAAGGTTTTGAGAGGTTAAAACTTTTAAGTAAAAGTTGTCCTATGCGATCTTGTCTCTTGGAAAATAACTTATTTTTCTATCTTCATACTACTTGTCATTTCATTAGGTCTCATATATATATGAAAAAGGTGATTGGATAATAATATCTAGGCACAGTGTGATAACAAGAACATCATCACAGGTATCTAGCCATGTCCAATATTTTTTCAAGCGTGTCAAAGCCAGCAACAAAGGGAACAGAAGAGCAAGAGAGAGCTTCTTGATATAAATAGTTTTGGATGTTGAATTCGTTTGAATTTGAAAGTTCCAAACACCAAGTATATGATTCGGCCAACTTGTGAAGGATCGCAAGTAATGCCAAACACTAGCAATGAGAGCATGTAGCATTGAGAAATCAGCAATGCTGAGCAAATGACATTATTTCTCGAGGGAACATGCTCTCATTCCTAGTCTTTAGCACTACTTGTGACCCTCCAAAAGCTGGCCCAATCATATCCTTGGTGTTTGGAACATGGGAAGTTCCAACTAATTCAACATCAAAACTAGTTATATATCAAGAACACTCTCTCTTGCTCTTCTTTTCCAACACGCTTGAAACTTTTTTTGGCATGGCTAGCTACCTGTGATGTTGTTCTTGTTCTCACACAGTGCTTAGATATACTTCTCCCATCACTTTTTATATCTAAGCCGCAAAGAAATGACCAATAACAGGAATATAGCAACATAAGTCATTATCCAAGAAACATGATCGAAACATTTACTTAAAATTTTTACCCTCTCAAAACCTTTCATATGCACCAGGTAAAATGACAAACAACACCCCAAAAACCCATTACATAAAAATAACCAAGACTTCCAAAAGAGACAAGTTTGGGCATTTTTTCATTTTCACCTAAAGTCAGCTTATGAAAAGAAAACGTAGGGAATCATATAGATATGGGGAAATGTACCCTTGTTTGGTTGAGGGAGATTTTTTGAGTATAGGTTTTGGTTCAAATTTAGTGTCATGACCCAAGCCTAGGGCCTAGATGTGACATGATAAATTGGAAGTCCGAAGACCACCCAAAAAAGCCTCTTAGCTGTTATGACCCAGGACTAGGGACTAGACATGATACTGTGAATGGAAACCCAAAGGGCCCAAACAAGTCTCTTAGCATATCAATCACACATCCTTGATCGTGGAACCAAAATAAACAAGAACTTGAGCTATAATAACAAGGGAAGCGGGATTAAGGAAAATCTTGATATTCATAAATTATAAAAGAGTCAAGCTCATGGCATAAGTACATCATAATATCCAACAACACCTTTAACATAGAATGGAGCAGGGGCCAAGACACTTTTGGGGCTCACCCTCATAATAACAAGTGTTCAATGTAAAAAAGTCTCAAAATAGCAAGAGTAATATCGATAGTGTCCTTGGACTTGAGGACTCACCAATGCTTATCTCCGAAGTACCAAACTAGCCACACGGAGGATGACCAAAATTAACTCCAACACCTATATGGTAATATCATGTAGCAATAGAGTATGCATTAGTACATTCAAATGTACTACGTGTGAGGGATGAAATGTAACAAGACATAAGCAAATATAGTCAAAATACATAATCATAAGCAATTGATATATAATCTCAATCCGGCATACATGATTAATGCTCATAATGAAACATGCCTATAAATCATTCATTTTGCACAATGTATATAACATATATATCTGGAAGTGGCCTCATGCAATATAGACCATGTAACTAGATCTTGGAATCTAAAGCATGACACTTCTTCGGTCGGTTGGACAAGCATGAGACCCTCCAGCTAGGTGTGGTCTACTTGTCAAGACAAACCAAACATGATAACATAACTAGATTCGTCCACTAGTGTAGCAAGGGTAATAATCCTAATCCTATGGGTGGCACATATTTTAAAGATTAAAGATTTTATATAAGGGCCCCTTGAGTCAAGCCCCTATATTAAGCCTCAATTGGTACTAAGTCAAATTCCATGGAATATATTAAATAATTATACTTTAATCATATCATGAATAGCTTGTAAGAACATGACTTGAGTAGCTCGTAAATATGTTTTACCTCTAGTAGTGAGCCTAACTTGAACATGACAGTAAATCATAATCATACATGAACCCTTTCTTTAACATGAATGGCTTATAAGAGGTAAAAATATTGAAATAGCTCTTAACTTGATACATGTAAAATCATAGATGCTTTTGATGAATTCAATAAAAACTTGAAAGCCTTTAATCATCATGAAGTCACTTGACTTGTAAATCATGTAATAGATCATCAGCAACTTGAGAATTCTTGTCATATCATTTCATCAAATACTTGGTGAGTTCATGATGCTTGTTAAAAATTATGCAATTCAAGAATGAGATAAGATGAGTAGATTCAATGCAACTCCACCCCCTAACATGTACTAACTGCCTCTTGTAGGGTACCTTGAAATCCATTACAAAAGCTCATGATAATTCGAAGTTTCATAGCTCAAAACATGCATAGTCTCAATCGACAAAAATCAATTCATAATATAAGCTTGAAATAGATAGTCATGCATAATGAATCAATATTTCATAAAACTACAACATAATATATATTCATAATTCACGATAAGAGTTACTCATAGGTAATACAACTTGAAAACATGCAATTTTCATAAAAAGGAAACGTTACACTATATGGGTGAAAGGACCCAATGAACGAAACCCACATACATCAAAACTTTAATTTTTTTAGGTGAACATGAAGTAGTATTAGATCTTGTAATGAATCCTTGAGTCCCAGAGTTGAGTTTGAGATCCTTAGATTTGAATGAGTGTATTGATAGAAGAGAGGTTTGAGAGAGGGATTTTATGAGTTATAAAGTTGAAAAATGGCGAAGTATGGATAATTTCAAGCTTAAGTGGGCATGGGGATATTACCCCCAATGACTTTGGCTAAAATGGAAAAGAAATTTTGTATTGGTCCATATCCAGTCAGTGATGCAGACCAAACATGAAGGAGAATTTATGCTTCTCCACGCCCAGGCTGTGTTGTGCCACTAGAGTTGAAAAATGGTGAAGTATGGATGATTTCACGCTTAAGTGGGCATTGGGCTATGACCTAATGCCCTTTTCCAAAATAGAAAATAACAAAAATTTTATATTGGTCCACGTCCAATCCATGAAGCGAACTAAATGTGGAGGAGAATTTACACTGCTTCGTGCCTAGGCTATGTCGCTCCTGGGATGCAGATACTCTTTGGAAATTGCAAATTAGCAAAAATTATTTTTTGCTACATGTCTTCTAAAATCTCATTTATACCCAGATCCCTCTCAATTTCACTCCCGATCGAGAATATCAAGTCAGATTTTTGATATCACGCATAGATTTTGACATATGAAAATTATGATTATATGGCATTTTTTTGAAACATATTTTTGCGTATTTTATTAGCATTGTCACGACCCAACCCAGGGCCGTGAATGGTGCCGATAGGGCACCCAGACATACACTTGTACTGAATCTCCGTTTACTACCGCTAAGGGATTTCAAAAAAAATTTGACAAAGTCTCCTCTGTTTTTCTAACTAACCCCACCTGCAAACAGTGAACCCAACAGTACCAGATATAGCCATAAGAACAGATATATAAACACATACGCGGGCCGACAAGGTCACCGCTGCGGCACAGCCGCCAACAAATATACCATTCAAACGAGAGCAGACCAACGTAAATTTCCACACCCATATGTATCCACAGACCTCTATGTACAGAAACCAGACCACATGACGGGACAGGGCCCCATCATACCCTC
>JAOTQJ010052241.1:0-14376 GCA_025642045.1 Solanum sejunctum
ATTGGGTCCCCAAACTTTTCTATTTTAATCCAATTAAGGACTTCCGACTTCAACCAAATTTTTACCCGCGAAAATTCTCGGTGAAATTTATAATTTACCTCAATCTCAACAATTTTCCCTAATGAGCAATTAACCTCCATTTAGTTAATTATGGGGTCTAACGTCTATGGTGTATATTGTGAGGGCTTCACTGGTCATAGGAGTCTTCAGTATATTTTCAGTCAAAGAAATCTGAACTTGAGGCAACACAGGTGGATAGAGTTGCTAAAGGACTATGATTTGACTATCTTATACCATTAAGGGAAGGCTAACATGGTAGCCGATGCCTTGAGTAGAAAGACTTATAGCATGGGGAGTCTAGATGCTATTCGAGTTGAGGAGCGACTTTGTCCAGGGATATACGACGTCTAGCTAAATACCTAGTCAGGTTACAACTATCTGATAAGGGTGGTGTACTAGCTTTCATTGAGGCTCGTTCTTCCTTGATGGACCAAATTCGCAAGCATTAGTTTGAGGATGAGAAGTTATGTATCATGAAAGACAAAGTGACTAGGGGAGAAGCTAAGGAAGTGGTGCTTGATCTTGATGGTGTTTTGAGGATTGGAGATCAAGTTTATATGCCTAAGGTAGGTGATTTAATTAGTTGATTCTTGAGAAAGCTCATTATACTCTTTATTACATTCATCTAGGAGCAACAAAGATGTATCATGACCTGAGTTAGATTACTGGTAGTGTGGCATGGAAAAGGACATTTCAGATTTTGTGTCTAAGTGTTTAACTTGTCAGCAGGTTAAGTACGAGCACCAAAGGCCTGGAGGTGAGTTTTAAAGGGTGCCCATTCCTACGTGGAAGTGGAAGTGTATCAACATGGTTTTATGATGGGTTTGCCCACTACTGTGGGTGGTTATAACTCTATTTGGGTAGTTGTGGATCGATTGACTAAGTCTGCATATTTCATTCCTATCAAGATTAACTATATAGCGGAGAAGTTGGTTGAGCTTTACATTAGTTAGATAGTTAAATTGCATTGTGTGCCTATTTCTATAATTTCTGACCAGAGTTCAGTCTTTGCTTCACATTTTTAGAGGGCCTTATAGGATGGTCTAGGTACTCAATTGAATATGAGTGCAGCCTTCCATCCTCAGACAGACAAACAATTTGAGTGGATTATTCAGGTGTTGAAGGGCATGTTTCAAGCGTGTTTGATTGATTTTAGTATTCACTGGGATCAATACTCGCCCTTAGTAGAGTTTGCTTATAATAATAGATATCAATCTAGCATTTAGATGGCTCAATTTGAGGCTTTGTATGGTAGGCAGTATAAGTCTGTAATTGGTTGGTTTGATTTTACTAAGATGGACTCATTAGATGTTAACTTTCTCAGGGATATTATGGAGCAGGTTCGTATGATTCAGGGTAGGTTATTGATTGCTCAGAGTCGACAAAAGAGTTATACAGATAGGATGTTAAAATCTTTACTAGTGATATTGTGATGTTGAGGTCTTTGCTGGTGAAATTATGATATTGAAATCTTTACTAGTGATATTGTGATGCCGAGATCTTTGCATGTGATAATATTATGCCAAGATCTTTACCGACGATGATATGATGTTGAGATATTTTTTAGTGATGATATTATGCTGAGGTCATTGCCACAATTATTACATAAGCATTGTATTTCATCCTTGCATATTCTTGTGTGACATGATGTTATTCTCGTAATTGATTGTGTTATCACTTGTGAGTTGTAGCTTGTGCTTTGGAATTTTTATATTGTGAAATACTATCTTTATTATACATTATGTATTGCTGGGCTGGACTGACTTTCTGTGCAGGTTATAGTCATAGAGGTCAATTGGGATGAAAAAAGTTTGTGTATTCTATTAGACTTACTTTGTTTAGTTAATTGATTTGCTGGGTACCTTGTTGTATTTGGTACTCACCCCTTGCTTCTACACTTGTGTAGGTTATGAGTCGAGATAATGAATAGTATTTTTCTTGATCATCTGAGGTTTCTCAGGAGACATAGAGAGGTAGCTGTTATCATTTGGCTGACTCTCTTATTCGTATTTTTTTGTGATTTATTTTATTCGAGAAGAAAGATAGTTTGGAATTGTATTTCTTTGATTTTTTGCATTGCTAGTGGCTTGTACATATGACTATCAATTCCTGGGGTGGTATTTAAGTTTATGAAAATTTTCAGTTTTAGTTATCTACTCTATTTAATTACTTTCGCATGTTATGTCTATTTTCTCTTTGGGTTAAGGCGGACTTGTTCTGATGGGATTGAACAAGTATCATCATGTCTATTTTTGGTTCGTGACCTTTGCTTTATGTTAAGAATTTCTATCAACTAGTATTTACCACTGTAAAGCCTGAAAATAAAATAGATGAAGAATGAAATCTGTTGCATAGACAGGTTTTTGGATTTATTAGACAGTGGGTTGATGATAATGTGTTGAATCATATATTTGGTGAAATACGTGCTCGAACCCTATGGTAGCATCTTGAAAGTTCGTATGCTCGGAGGACTGTAAAAAATAAAATAGTCTTAAAATATTGAGTTTAAAATTTATTGATGGTTCTCCAATGACAAATCACCTGAATAATTTTCAAGGGCTCATAAACTAGTTTTGTGCTATAGGCATTAAATTTGATGAAAAAAAAATTCAAGGCTTGATTCTACTTGGTTCCCTACCAGATTTGTGAGAAATATTTAGAATGTCATTGTAAAATTCTGCTCCGGATGGTGTGATCTCTATGGATTTCACCAAGAACAGTGTCTTGAATAAAGAGATGAGAAAAGAATCTTAAGATTCTTCTTTGTCAGATGTCCTCAGAATGGAGAACACAATAGTAGCAAATCCAAAGGCAAACTTAAAAATATTGAGTGTTATCACTGCCGTACGAATGGGCATATAAAGAAGTTTTGCCGGAAATTGAAGAGGAAAAACAAATAAAAAGAAGAAAATAAAGAAGATGACAATGAATATTGCGCAACCATCATTGCTACCGAAGATCTTGTTACCATTCTTAACGCGGATCTGACAAATATTTCTTGTGATGAGTCAAGTTGGGTTGTGGACACTGGTGCCGCATCTCATGTGACATCAAGGAAATATTTTTTCTCTTCCTATACTCCTAGTTATTTTAGAACCTTGAGTATGGGTAATGAGACTGTATCAAAGGTGGTTGGTATTGGTGCGATTTGTTTTAAAACTAGTATTGGAACTAAATTACTTTTACACAATGTGAAACATGCACCTGATGTTCGTCTGCACCCAATTTCTGTTGGTATATTAGATGATGAAGGACATGTTAGTACCAATGGTGGAGGAAAATGGAAATTCATTAAGGGTTCCTTGGTTGTGGCTCATGGCGACAAATGTCATGGTCTATATTGGACTACGACTTTTATTTGTGCCAATATGGTGAATGCAGTTGAGGACAATAATTCTTTAATGTTATGGTACAAGAGACTTAGCCACATGCGAAATGACTTAATGTTCTAGCCAAGAAGAAATTATTATCAAATTTCAAAAGTGCTAAATTAGAGAAGTGTGAGCACTGCTTGACTGGAAAGCAAAATAGAGTTTTCTTCAGGTCTAACCCTCCTTCAAGAAAGACAGAGTTGCTTGAGTTGGTGCACTCTGATTTATATGGTCCAATGAAGACAAAGATTTTGGATGGTATATTCTACCTTGTTATTCATTGATGATTGCTCAAGAAAACTTTGGGTCTACATCTTAAAGTCTAAAGACCAAGTGTTAGGTGTCTTTAAGCAGTTTCAGGCTACAGTTGAGAGAGAAACTGGAAAGAAACTAAAATGTGTTCGTACTGATAACAATGGTGAATATTGTGGACCGTTTGATGAATACTACAAGCATAAAGGTATTAGACACCAGAAGACTCCTCTTCACTCCTCAGATTAATGGTTTGGTAGGGAGGATGAACATAACCTTGATAGACAAAGTTAGATGTTCGCTTTCTGAAGCAAAGTTGCCAAACTCTTTTTAGGGGGAGGCTTTATTAACTGCTACACATGTGATTAATCTATCTTCTATTGTGGCTTCGCAAAGTAATGTTCCAAACAAAGTTTGGTATGGCAAGAAAGTTTCTTTTTACCATTTGAGGGTGTTTGATTGCAAAGAATATGTGCGTGTGCCAAAAGATGATAGGTCAAAGTTAGATGCTAAGATAAGGCAGTGTATCTTCGTTGGATATGACCTTGACAAATTTGGTTACAAGCTATATGATCCAATTGAAAACAAGCTTGTATGAAGCCATAATATCGTCTTCATGGAGAATCAAACAATTGAAGACATCGAGAAAGCAGAGAAGATGGAATCCTCTAGTTCTAATAGCATGATTCATCTTAATCAAATTCCTCATATAAGTGTGCATGATGTTGGTGGACTCAATGATCATGGAGTGCCTAGGATCATGTTCAAGATCAACGTGTTGATGTTGATGATAAGAATGATATTGTTATTGATGATTCCCCTACTTATGAAGTTGTGGATGAACTAAATATTCTTCTCAGGAGGTCCGTAAGACAATATATTCCCTAGTCTCATTATCCACAAAATGAGTATGTGTTACTCACTAATGGGGGAGAACCTGAATGTTATAAGGAGGCTATGAAAGATGAGCACAAAGATCAATGGATAGAAGCCATGCAAGATGAGATGAAATCTTTGCATGAGAACCATACTTATAGGTTGGTGAAATTACCTAAGGGCATGAGAGCTTTGTAGAATAAGTGGGTGTTCAAAGTTAAAATTGAAGAACATAGCCAAAAGCCCAGATACAAAGCTAGATTAGTTGTTAAGGGATTTAGTCAAAGAAAGGGTATTGACTTTGATGAAATATTTTCACCTGTAGTGAAAATGTCCTCCATTCGTATACTTCTTGGTCTGACTGTTAGTCTAAATTTAGAGATTGAGCAGATGGATGTGTAGATAACTTTTCTTCATGGTGACCTAGAAGAGAAGATTTATATGGCATAACCTGAGGGCTTCAAAGTAAATAGTAAAGAAAATTGTGTCCAAACTCAAAAAGAGTCTTTGTGGCCTAAAGCAAGCTCCTAGTCGATGGTACAAAAAGTTTGAATCAGTTATGGGGGAGCATGGCTACATGGAGACTTCCTTGGACCATTGTGTATTTGCACAAAAATTTTCTAATGATGATTTTATCATTCTGTTGCTATATGTGGGTGATATATTGATTGTTGGCAAGACTACTTCTAAAATTGACGAGTTGAAGAAAGAGTTGTGTAAGTATTTTTCGATGAAAGACTTGGGCCATGCCAAAGAAATGTTGGGCATGAGGATCACTCGTCTCAGAGAAGAAAGAAAGATTTATTTGTCACTTAAACGAGTACTGGAATGCTTCAATAAGAAGAATACAAAGCCTATCAGCACGCCTCTTACTAGTCATATGAAGTTGAGCAAGAAGACGTTTCCTACAACAAGGGAGAAAAAAGAGAATTTGGCCAAAATTCCATATTCCTTTGTCGTTGAAAGTCTAATGTATGCAATGGTATGCATTAGACTTGATATTGCTTATGCAATTGGTGTTGTCAGCAGATTTCTCGATAATCTTGAAAAAGAACATTGGGAAGCTATGAAGGTGGATACTTCAGGTATCTGAGAGGAAGCTCAGATGTATGTTTGTGTTTTGGAGGCTTTAGTCCAATCCTGAAGGGTTACACAGATGCTAATATGGCAGGTGACCTTGATAACAGAAAATTCACTACTGGATATTTGTTTATTTTTTTGGTGGGGATATATATCATGGCAATCAAAGTTGCAGAAGTATGTTGTATTATCTACAACTGAAGCTGAGTATATTGCGACTACTGAAACTAGCAAAGAGATGATATGGCTTAAACAATTTCTTCAAGAACTTAGGTTGCAGCAGATAAAGTACATCATCTATTGTGATAGTCAAAGTGCGATAGACTTGAGTAAAAACTCAATGTACGATGCAAGGAAAAAATACATAGATGTTAGATACCACAGGATTCGAGAAAAAATAGAGGACAAATTTATGCAGGTTGAAAAGATTTCTACAAATGAGAATCCTGCAGATATGCTGACCAGAGTTGTAATAAGAGGCAAAGTTCGAATTGTGCAAAGAACTTGTCGGCATGAGCTCTCTCTAAGAAGAGAGAGACCTCCTTTCGGTTGATGGATCTGGAGGGTGAGATTGATGGGGTCCATACCCATCCAATTTTTCAAAAAGAAGAAGACAAGTTGGTCTTTACAAGCAATTTGCAATTATAAACTATATAAGAAAAAGAGTCTATGAAGAAAAAAATAGAGTGAGAATGATATTTTCTTTTTGGTAAGGTGGAAAATCAAAAAAGGTATTTCTTTTGTGTCTGTAGAAATTTTTTTTTAGTATTATACTCGTTCCAACACGGTGTAACAACTCTTACTGTAGTAATATCAGTTGATACTCATGGTTTTTCCCTTATTTAAAAGGGTTTCCACGTAAAATTATGGTGTCACTATTTTTCCATATTTTTCTTATTATTTTTGACCATATACTTTTGTGTTTGACCGCTTTTTCAACAGAACGACGCTATGGTGGCATGCCATGAATATTTGGCAAAGTGCCACAGTTCATGATGCTTTCATTATCCATTCCAAGCTTGGAAACACTGGGGTTTTTCCACTCAGATCAAGTGTGTATGGCAAACTTGCTTGTAGCATAACAAACCAAATTTATGTGATGCTATTCTGTCCAAACTAGCATGCTATAACCGGCAAAATTTTTTCAGCCTTTCTGAACCTTAGTTATACGTGCCCTTTATTTGCTATTGCTTAACAAGATTTTATTTAATTATTTTGTTGAGTTGTTTGTCAAACCCATTTTAATTTTTCTTTATTAATTAAAATGGTAGGAACTTTCAAGATATTGGGAAGACTTATCTTCTCAGAATTGTGAATGCTGCACTAGGCACAACATTTTACTTTGGAATAACAAAGCATAATTTAATAGTAATAGCAATGGATGGAAGCCCTATAACAAAGTCATTTAAAACGGACTAATTATAATTTGGTTGAATATTAACTATTGTAAATCGACTCAACACTAATAAAATGTAAGTTATTATAGTATTATTTATCATTTGGATAATGATTCCTCCAACTGACAAAGGAATCAAACTTCTATATAATTGCAGACGATCAATACACTTTGTTGTGAAGACGCTAATTTTACAATTCACAAATCAGCTCATGTATACCATGCTTAAATTCTGTTAAATAATTCGTAGTCAGTGGTAAAAGTATTCTAGAGAAACATTTTGGTAATCATGTATGAAGGAATACAATTTGATGGACAAATTAACTCAGGTATATTATGCTTAAATTTTTGTTGAATAACTCATATACAAATTTTATGATAGATATATGTTTTATTTTATAATAGATATATGTTTTGATATACATGTGTGAAGGTCAACTTATACAGTTATACACATTCTAAATATTATGAAGGATATCAACTCATGTATCTTAGCTTAAATTTTGTTTAATAACTATAATATATATATATATATATAGGTATAAAAATGAAATAGAATAATGATTAACCTAGAAAAATATCTCACAAATGGTGTTGTTTAAGACCCAAATAATGAACCTGTAAACAGCGAAATAAGAAAAGGTCGGCTTCACTGTTGAAATTCCCCAATGCTATGATTTTGAAAAATTAACAATTATCGACCACTAAAAAAAAATAATACTAAGACCAAGAACCATAATTGTGTTAAATTTGTATGACATTGCTTTGTTTAAATTTGACTTTGTTTAAATTTGACTAAGTCTACAGTAGGCTAATTTTTTAGCTTCAATTGTTAGGCTGTTAAGTTTTTTTACGTTATTGTTTTCCTAGTAGCAGATAGTTGTTCCTAAAGTTTAGGAGAGTTGGGTTAGTGCAACTTGTTAGTGGTTTATTTGTTTTATGAGTCTATCTCGGTTATTTAAAGGATCATTAACAAATAATAAAGCTAATTAAGTGTTGTCAACATTTTTTTTCTTGAAAGCTTCCTCTTACGGCAGACTCTTCTATTGAACTTATTGTTTTCACTAAGTTCATCATTTGGTATCTTCAGGTCGTTCTTTCGAAAATCACTCGCTGTAGCGTTTCCCTGTGTGTTTTGGTTTTCCTTTCTTTCTGTTGATAGAATGGCAGACCTACAAGCTGTTGGCGGTATGGAAAAGCTCAACAACAACAACTACAGTACATGGTCCACTTGCATAATGTCTTATAAGCAAGGGCAAGATCTATGGGAGGTTGTAAACGGCAACGATGTGACACAAGCAGAAGCAGAAGATGCACACGGCACATTGCGTAAGTGGAAGATAAAAGCAGGGAGTGCTATGTTTTCTTTGAAGACAACAGTGGAAGAGGATGTGCTAGAGCACATACGAGATGCCACCACACCAAAGCAGGCTTGAGATACACTCACCAAGCTTTTTTAAAAGAAAAATGATACAAGGCTCCAGCTCTTGGAGAGTGAGTTACTCTCAATAGGCCAACACAACATGACAATTGCACAATATTTTCATAAGGTGAAGATGCTATGTCCAAAGATTTTAGAATTAGATCCACAAGCTCCAATTGGAGAGACCAGGATGAAGCGAATCATTATCCATGGTCTAAAGCCTGAATATAGTGGTTTTATTGCTGCTGTACAAGGATGGCAAAATCAGCTGTCACTTGTGGAGTTTGAGAATTTGTTAGCAGGTCAGGAAGCCTTGGCAAAACAAATGAGTGGAGTTTCACAAAAAGGCGTGAAGGAAGCGCTCTACATCAACAAAAGCAGAGGAAACTCTAAGTAGTATAATGCAGGTGGATCAAAAAGAAATAATGATAAGGCAAAACATCATCAGGGAGACGGAAGCCATCGTCCTGAGGGAGCTTCAAAGAATCAATAGGGCAAAAACAAGAGGTTTGAAGGAAAGTTCCACAAAGTAAAGTTTTGTTGGTTCAATAAAAGGTCTATTGAGAGCAATGTTGCTGCCACTTCTGGCCAAAAGAAAAACAGTAAAGATGTCCGGGATGCAAAAGCACTCTTTGCTGTTGAACTAGAGGATTTGGCCTTTACAGTAACAACCTCTAAGCAGATTGACTACGAGAATGATTGGATTGTTGATTCCAAATGCTCAAACCATATGACTTGTGATAAGGAGAAGCTGCAAAATCTATCCGAGTACAGGGAAGCCGTGAGGTGGTGACAACTAACGACACAAAATTACTGATAGCTTATATCGATAAGGCTGTAGTGTCTCCAAATAATTGTGCTGATTTGATGCTGCTCCAAAATGTGTATCATGTACTAGGTACGAAGAAAAATCTTCATTTGGTAGCATAATTAACATCTTTAGGTTACTTTGTTCTATTAGGTCCGCAAGATGTAAGGATATTTCATGATTTGGAGATTAAAGAAGAGCCAATAATGAAGGGATAAAGATTGAATTCTATCTATGTAATGTCGATAGAAACCGCATATATAGACAAGACAAGGAAGAATGAAACTGCAAACTATTGGCATTTGCAGTTGAGTCACGTTAGCTACTCAAAACTTAGTGTCATAATGGAAAAGTCAATGCTGAATGGTCTTCCTAAACTTTCAGCAAGGACATATGTAATTTATACAGGCTACTAATATGGTAAAGTGCATCAGTTGTCGTATGAGGAGTCAAAATATAAAGTCAAAGAACTATTAGAATTAATTCATTCTGATGTGTTCGGACCTGCCAAGTAAGGGTTTGTTCGTGGGATGAAATATATGCTGACATTCATTGATGATTTTTTTAGGTGTGTGTGGATTTATTTTTTAAATGAAAAATTTGATACCTTTTTAAAGTTCAAAGAATTCAAAAAGGTTATTAAAGCAGAAGTTAGTAAGAAAATTCTATGTTTGCGAACTGACAATGGCAGGGAATATACTTCATATGAATTTTCTGACTTCCTTCGAGAGTTTCGAAGACATCATCAATTCACATGTCCAAACACACCACAACAAAATGGTATAGTGGAAAGTAAGAATAGACACCTAGCAGAAATTTGTCAAAGCATGCTTCATGTGAAAAATGTCTTGGGACAATTTTGAGCAGAAGCTATGAAGACTACAACTTATGTGATCAATAGACTTCTGCAACAAAGGCTATGCTTTCTCTCACTCTTCGAAAAATTATGGAATATGAAACCTTCAGTCAGCTACTTTCGTGTTTTTGGGTGTGTGCGCTATGTATTTATACCTAATCACTTATATAGCAAGATGGACAAAAAAAGCTATCAGGTGTATCTTTGTAGGGTATGACAACCAAAGAAAAGGGTGGCATTGCTGTGATCCAACAACTGAGAAGTGTTACACTTCTCAGAATGTAATATTTGATGAAGCTTTTTCATAATAGTCTTCAGATAAGGAACTGATGGAAGATTCAGATTCTTTAAAAGATGTATTGGGCTTGTCTCATATCCAATTGAGTATAGATGGAGCTGAAGATGAAGCTAATAAAGATAATGGTGAAGAAGGCGTGACTCAAATTTATTGGCAAACTGGTTTGTTCAAACAACCAAGTGAAGAAGGTAAGTTAAATGGAGCAAACACACCACCTACGCTTAGAAGGTAAACAAGGATCAGAAAGCAAAATTCCAAAGTATGCCAATGCTGCCATAGTAGAAGAAGAAGATGAAAGAGAACCTGAAACTTTTGAGGAAGTATTTCAAAATTCAGAATGGATTAAAGCTATGGGGAGGAAATTGCTGCACTAGAATTAAATCACACGTGGGATTTCGTGGCAAAGCCAAAGGATGTTAAGCCTATTTCTTGTAAATGGATTTACAAGATAAAGCGTCATGCAAATGGATCGACTGAAAGGCACGAAGTTCGTCTTTTAGCCTAGGGTTTTTCTCAGCAATATGGAATAAAGTATGATAAAACATTTATTCTAGTGGCAAAGCTTACTACAGTTCGAGTTCTACTTGCACTTGCAGCTAGTAAGGATTGGAGGTTGTGGCAGATGAATGTAAAAATGCATTCTTGCATGGAGAGTTGTATCGGGAGATCTATATGTGTCAACCAATAGGTTTTCAGAGCAAAACTCATCTTGAGCATGTATGTAAGCTTCGAAAGGCTCTCTACAGATTAAAGTAAGTGCCGAGGGCATGGTATGGTAAGATTTCTGAATTTCTTACTCAAAGTGGTTAATTAGTAGCACCATCAGATTCTAGTCTGTTTGTGGAAGACGTTGGCAGAAAATTAGCTATTGTGATAGTATATGTGGATGATCTAATTCTAACAGGAGATTAGGAAAAAGAAGTTCTCCAAACTAAGAAGAATTTGTCAGTCCGCTTCTAGATGAAGGAATTCAAACAACTCAATCATTTTCTTGGCTTGGAGGTTGATCGCAATGAAGAAGGAATCTGTTTTCATCAACAAAAATACTCCAAAGATCTCTTGAGGAAGTTTGGGATGGTCAATCACAAACCAATCTCAATAGTACTGGAGCCAAATGCTAAGTTGTGCTCACACGAAGGGAAAGACTTGGAAGATGCAACAATGTATCGGCAATTGGTGGGTAGTTTGATCTACTTAACTTTAACAAGACCCGACATCTCTTATCTAATTAGTGTTATGAGTTAGTACATGCAAAATCCAAAAAAGTCTCATTCGGAAGGAGTTCGTCGAATCTTGAGATATGTGAAAAGTACAACTGGCTATGGCATTCTGTATAGAAAAGGTGAAGACTGCAAGTTATTTGGTTATTGCGATGCGGACTATGTAGTAGATCATGATACTTGACGCTCAATGACTGGATATGTATTTATGCTTATATCCGGAGCAGTCTCATGGTGCAACAAAAGGCATCCAACTGTGTCTTTATCAATAACAAAAGCAGAATATCGGGGAATAACAATTGCAGCTCAAGAATGTGCATGGCTCATACGGTTGATGAAGGACTTACAACAGTCTGTGGACTATGCAGTGCCTTTATACTGTGATAATTAGTCGGCAATTTGCTTGGCTAAAAATCCAGTATTTCACGCAAGAACTAAGCATGTGGAAATACATTACTATTTTATCAGGGAGAAAGTCTTGCAAGGAGATATTTCTTTGGAGCATACTATAACAGAATGTCAAATTGCAGACTTGTTCACAAAAGGTCTAACGGCCAACAAGTTGGAAAGTTTTTGCCAGCAGTTAGGTATGGATAAGACTGGAAGTTGATGTCGAGAAGGGGTGTTAAATTTGTACGACATCACTTTGTTTAAATTTGACTAAGTCTGCAGTAGGCTAATTCTTTAGCTACAATTATTAGGTTGTTAAGTTTTTTTTTACATTATTGTTTTCCTAGTAGTAGATAGTTGTTCCTAAAATAATATATTAAATATTTTGCATATCTTACTTTTAGGTGAGCTGACGGAATCTTTTTCTTTTTAAACTTTTACCAATTTGAATTGACATATTAAAAGTAGTAGGAATTGTTTAATAATTTTGGCATCACATGATTGCTTTTAACTTCCTATATATATATAATCACAACTTTCTTTACCTTCACAATTCTTTCTTCTTTCATTTCTTCCTCCTCCAAGTCAAGTTAGTTCTATTTTCTCAAGGCTACACTACTTCGACTCCCAATCTTCTCGTATAACTTGTTGAAACAGCTAGTTTGTTGTGACATCTTTTATGAGCTTACTTCTAATGCAACCTCAATATTTTGAATTCTTTTGGATATATTCTATTGTCTCCTACCTTGCTTCTTTCTTTCTTATTATTTAGGATTTTTAGGCTTTCAAAATAACTGCATATATAATTAAAGTTTTTAACACAGATATCACGAAAAAAATTTCAACTCCTGACACGACCTCATTCCATAAATTATAATGTACGAATATTCAATAACTCAATCACAATTTTAAAGAAGGATAGGCAAACCTACCTCAATATCGGAACCGCACAAATGGTATTTATATAGTTATTGGTCGCAAATTCTCCTCTTTTTATGCTCTACCCAAATTTTTGTCTACTTAGCCTTAACACGTACAAAAAACTCAGGTATTTAAAGGGAAATAGAGTGGAGACAAAACATAGCGTATCTTTGAATAATTGGAAAACAAAATACAGTGCTTGTTATTATTATTATCTTATCTCAAATGGACGTGACCATTCTTGCGTTATTGGGAACAAGATGCAGTACATATAATAATTTTGTTTTCCATCTCTGATCAAATATCATTACATTATCCACTACTAAAAATCATGTTCATCCTCGAACATAAGGTAAAAGAAAGTACCTGAAGTTTATAAAAGATATGGATATTTGGTATGCATGTCAGACTTTGTCTCCCAAGTTGCCTCCTCCACAGGCCGATGTCACCACTGAAAAGCTAATGAAGAGATTTTCTTAGTCCTGAGTCTGCGAACTTATCTATCTAGAATGGTTATTGGCTCCTCGCCATACGTTAAATCTGGACCCAACTCTACGCCATCAAAAGAAATAATATGGGATTTATCCAATATATATTTTCGAAGCATGAAGACCTGAAATACTGGATGGACAACTGAAAATCTAGGTTGCAAAGCCAACTCATAAGCCACCTCAACTACTCTTCTCAAAATCTCAAATGGGCCAATAAACCTCGGGCTAAGATTACTTTTTTTTTAACCTCATCACACCTTTCATGGGTTAAACCTTCAACCAAACATGATCGCCTACCATAAATTCCAAAGGACGAATTCTTCTATCAACATAGCTCTTTTGTCACGCCCCAAGGGCCTACACTTTGGACGTGGTCGGCACTCAGAAACCATTGTTGGTTCTCAAGAGAACCACTTCGCTCAATTCACTTATTCAATTAGCGAAAGATTTAATAAAACAAAAGAAGGTACTCAAGTGGGCATGCAAATTTTCATGTAAAATAATTTTATATCTTGTATTAAAATAACTCAATGTTTTAATATTTAAAATAAATAATAATAGTTTTTCAAAATTGAATCTGAAAGTAAGACAGACATTACTATTCTCTGTCTAACTCAGTCTATGAAACTTCTATCAACTCGTAAGAAGGTACCAAGACATGTTCAAGGCTACCACAAGACAATAAAATAAGGAATGAACTAAAATAAGAGAGTTCCTCCGAAAATAAAGAGGTTTTACCACTGTCTGCGACTAAATAGATCTTCAAGGAAGTGCTTACTGAGGATCTCTAATGTTAGGACCCGCAACGTAAGGTAAACCCCGAACATCCTTAATTGGTTCGATTTAATAAAGTATTAGGACCAATGTAACATTTTACTTAACTTAGGTCCTTAAGAATAAAAGGGATGTGGGGTCAAGTTGGGTGCCTCCTTTT
>JAOTQJ010052272.1:0-14375 GCA_025642045.1 Solanum sejunctum
AGCTTATTCAACGTTGTACATTTGAAAAGTCCCTTCCCTTTACAATTTGGGTCTGAAAGTAATCTAAGTTCATTTTTTACCAATTTTATGATAAATTTACTTCATCTTAAATTTTTGAGTTTTGAACCCATGAATAGCATTTGTTTGACTGGAATTAGAGAGTTGGAAAGCTATAAATTCAATTTGTTCCGAAATTACCTCTAAATGTAAATTTGAGCAATTTTGGCAAAATCTCATATAAGAATAACTACTTGATTTCAAAAGTGAACATTTTGCATATTGTTATGTTTTTGAAACTAGTTTTATGCATATGATTCTCACGACTCTAATCATGCCCTTTTTGCCCCGTTCACGGGTTCCTGGGCCGATTATTTCTTGCGCATGTATAATTATATGTATATATGTATATATGTATATATATTCCGAAGTAGGTCGGATACGACGGGTCGGTTTGCCCATGGGCCGACTTTGCTTAGCTTGGAGACATAAGGAGCTGGGTTTGGGATGGCATCATGATGTGTGAGTGTTGGGCCAAGATTGCCCCGACTCGCGAGAGTGCGTGGCACCATCGCGTCGGCTCAATAAACAGGCATGATGACCTTTATGCATTATGATACGTGAACGTTTGGCACCGTCGCCCTAGTTCACCTATCCTAAGACATGAGTGCTTGGCCACAGTTTCCCTCGGCTCACATATGTTACAGTTGGGATTTGTGTTTGAGATTTCAGATATTTGAAACTTCTGGTGTTATGCTATGGTTGGCGCGAGTTTGGAGGTCACCATCGTTCTCGTCCGATATGCATTATTTTGACGTTTGAATAAATAAATATTTTGATGTTTACATATAGGTTTGACTTCTATATTTTCTTATTCGGATTATTACTCTCATATACATTTTGGACTTTTTGCTTTACATATTTGGTACGCATTTCATACTGACCCCCTCCCTTCAAGGGCTGCGTTCATGCCCGCAGGTACAGATGAACAGGTTAGAGGGCCATCTTCTTAGGATCCTCGCCAACCGTTGAAGTGCTCCATTGCCTCAGGAGTAGTCTGTTGGTATATACATGTTTTCTATTTTCTCTACTTTGCATTTGTATATGTTCGAGGGTATGATGGGGCCCTGTCCGGTCTTATGATCCAGTTTGTGTGTCTAGATCTCTGTGGATACATGTGGGTGTGGGAACTGTGTTGGTGTGACATCGTTTGTATGATATGTTTGTTGGGCAGTTCTGCAACAGCAGTGACCTTGTCGGTCCGCATATATATATATATATTTATATAATGATGTTTGTTATTGCTCGGTTCGCTGTTTGCAGGTGAGGCTAGTCAGTAAAACAAAGGAAACTCTGCCAAAATTTCGAGAAATTCCTTAGTTATTGTGAATGGAAGTCTAGTTTAATGTATGTCTGGGTGCCCAACCAGCACTAATCATGGCCCCTGGGTTGGGTCGTGATAGTATGGAGTTACCATTCTTAGTGCAATGCAAGGCCTACCACCTCCTTAGAGTGGCGCGTGAGGTACAAACCCCTTAATGAGGTTGATGGAGAACCAAACCCCCAACAAGGTTGATAGGTACAAAACCCTAACAAGTTTGATGGGTAAAAAACCCTAACAAGGTTGCATGGGCTAGCCACCTATCGAGCGAGGCAATTGAGGTACGAACCCCTCAACAAGGTTATTGAGGCCTACAACCTCCGGAGTCAGGCTTGGTCATCCTTAACACTATAGAGATAATATCATATACATACATACCTTTCATCAACATATACATTCATTCTTTTGATCATCATATAGTTATTCAACTCATAAAACATGCATTGAACCTTCAATTCCTCAAGAATCCTCAGTGAGATACTTTATCAAACACTTGGTGGGTATGTATGTAGTTCAAGAGTGATATCGTTCTATAAAATCCAATGTAAAACCATCAATAGATACTTGGTAACACCCTCAAGCAATAAACATCAAAACCTTTCATCAAATTTCACAATAGATCTTAGATTCATAGCTTAAAACATAGTAAAGCAGTCACCATTTCATGAACACCAACATAGTGTGCAATGAATTTCATAATACCTAAGACCCATTAGTAAATCAACTTTCATGAAAATTAGAGTAAAAAGAAGCTTGGGTATCATGGGTGAAAGAAACCCATGAAAGCAACCCACATACCTTAGCTTTGGAGATTAACCAGATGGAGATGGAGAATTGAAGCTTGAATGAAAACCTTGAAATCCGGATGAGTTTGAGACTTGAATTTGGGAGAAGAAATATTGGCTAAGTGTTTGAGTAAGTATTGGGAAAACTTTAGAAAAATATGAGGGTGAAAAATGGCTAAGTATAGCTATTTTCACTTTTGGGAACACTTAGGACCAAGACCCAAAAGCCTTGAATCGAGATACAAATCACTGCAACTAAATACACAGGTCCGCGTTTGGTCCGATATGCAGACCTATCACAGAGGAAAAATTAATACAAGTTCAAGATAGCTGCGCATCGCGTATTGATTCTGGATAAGAAAAATTATGAAAAATAAAATTGCTAATTGTTCTTAAATCAGGGTTGGACCCTTCTCCCACTCAATTTAACCCCTGATCAAAAATATGAAGTTAGATTTTTGATATAATGCATGGATTTTGAGATATATCAAAATTACTATTTCAAGCACTTCCAAGACATATTTTTAGGCACTTTTTGGGGTCGTTTCAATATCTCCCCCTTAGGAACACTCATCTCTGAATATCAAACAAACATATATGAGAGTCATAAACATGACAATTTCAGCCCACATAAGGATGAAACAATGTACTTAAACATCATTTTAAAAATCTCATCATAAGTGTAAAAGTATCATGAACTTTTCAATTTAAACATGAATGTATGCATATGTCATGGGCTGAACTCAGAATTGAAATTACATAGGGGGAATTTGATTGATACCTTAGGCTTGAGTGGAGTGAAAAAGATAAGTATATTGCTTTTGCATGTCCGTTTCGGCTTCCCAAGTAGCACTTTCAACTTGTTGATTCCTCCGAAGGACCTTAAAGGAAGTCACATTCTCATTCCTCAATCTCTTCACTTGCCTATCCAAAATCTGAACCAAAACCTCTTCATAGGTCAAATTGTATTCCACAAAACCTATAAAATCAAGGGGCACAATAGCATTAGGATCACCCACACACTTCCTCAACATAGACATATGAAAGACCGGATTAACCAATTCCATTTCTATAGGCAAATCCAATTCGTAGGCCACCTTACCAATCCTTATCATTACCCTATAAGGAACCACATATCTAGGGCTCAACTTGCCTTTCTTACCAAAATGGACCATGCCTTTCATGGGTGACACCTTCAAATATATCCAATCACTAACTTTGAATTGAAGGTCCCTACTCCTCATATTGGTATAGGACTTTTGGCTACTTTGAGACATCATCAACCTCTACCTAATAATCCTAACCTTCTCAAGAGCCTCTATAACCAGATCTGGTCCCAACATAGCCACCTCTCCAACTGTAAGCCACCCAACCGGTGATCTATAACGACTACCATAGAGAGCTTCAAAAGGAGCCAAATTAATGCTAGAATGATAACTATTGTTTTATGCAAACTCAATCAATGGAATATGATCATCCCAAATTTCTTTAATCTCTAATACACAAGCCCTAAGCATGTCCTCAAGGGTTTGGATGGTCCTTTCAGCTTAGCCATCGATTTGAGGGTGAAAGGTCGTACTAAGTTTAACCATTGTACCAAGACCCCTTTGAAAGACCTCCAAAAATGTAAAGTAAATTGAGATCTATAATCTGATATGATGGATAAAAAAACCCTATGCAATTTCACCAAGTCATTGAGTACAACCTAGTGTACTCTTCAGCCCCATATAAGGTGTTAACCAGTAGAAAGTGAGCTGATTTCATCATCTTATCAACCATAGTCCAAATGGAATCAAAACCCTTCCTAGTCTTGGGCAACCCAACTACAAAGTCCATATTAATCTCTTCTCACTTCCAGGTTGGCACCTCTATGTTTTGTGTTAGGCTACATAGCCTTTGATGTTTGGCTTTGACCTGTTGACAACTATGGCAACCGGACACAAATTTTGCAATATCTTTCTTGTTATCTCCCCAACAATACACCTCTCTCTAATCTCTATACATTTTAGTAGAATCGAGGTGAATAGAATAGGAAGAACCGTGAGCCTTATCAAGAATTCTCTCTCTCAAGCTATCAACACAATGCACACACAATCTCCCTTGGTATCTAAGTGCACCATCTCCCCCTTAGGAGAAAACCTCCACTTTCCCATCACTAACCAAGGCCTTCAATTCTAACAAGGAGGGATCAAGATCTTGCTTAGGTCTCACCTCCTCAACCAATAAAACCATCAACAATAACACTACTACCATTACCCACTTCTTCCAACCTAACTCCCAATCTAGCCAAACGATGGACCTCTCTAGCCCCCTCCGTATCACCACCATCAACATGAGCTAGACTACCCATAGATACCCTACTCAAAGCATCCACCACCATATTAGCCTTACCCGGATGATGATGCAGACTTATATAATAGTCCTTAAGGAGTTCTAACCATATCCTTTTCCTCAATATTGGAGACTCTTATAATTGGTGAACACATCAACATGCACCCCATACAAGTAATAACTCCAAATCTTTAATGCAAATACCATAGCGGCTAGTTCAAGATCATAGGTAAGATAGTTCTTTTCATGCACCTTGAGTTACCTAGAAGAATAGGCTATCACCTTACTATTTTACATTAGAACACAACCCAAACCAACTCTAGAAGCATCACAATACATAACAAATCCCTCTAGCCCTTCTAGTAGTGACAAAATAGGAGTAGAGACAAGCTTATCTTTCAATGTTTGCAAGCTTCTCTCACACTCATCGGTCTACACAAACTTTACCTTCTTTTGAGACAATTTAGTCATGGGAGCAGCATTAGAAGAAAACCTATTCAAAAATCTCTGATAATAACCCTCTAAGCCCAAGAAACTCCGAATATCCGACGGGGTCAATGGTCTAGGCCAATTTCTAATCACATCTATATTTTTAGGATCCAGCTTAACACCATCCCCCGACACCATATGTCCTAGGAAGGCAATCTCCCTCAACCGAAATTCACACTTCTCATCTTTGGCATATAACTTCTCTTCCCTCAATCTTTTCAATGCAACCCTCAAGTGAGCCCTATGATCCTCCTTAACATGAGAATAAATCAAAATATCATCAATGAATACCAAAATAAATAAATCAAGATAGGGTTTGAAAACCCTATTCATGAGGTCCATGAAGATGGCCGGTGAATTGGTCAAACCAAAAGACATCATAACAAACTCATTATGCCTATACATAGTTTGAAAGGTCGTCTTGGGAGTATCACACTCCCTTACCTTCACTTGATGATACCTGCACAGAAGATCAATCTTAGGAAAATGGCTAGCCCCTTGCAATTGGTCAAACAAATCATCAATTCTTAGAAGAGGATATCTATTGTTGATGGTGACCTTATTAAGTTGCCAATAGTCCATAGACATTCTAAGGGACCCATCCTTATTTTTCACAAAGAACACCAGTGTACCCTAAGGTGATTGTCTAGGCCTAATAAATCCCTTATCCAATAAGTCCCTCAATTGTTCCTTCAACTCCTTCAACTCCCCCGGAGCCATACAGTAAGGGGGAATAGAAATGGGTTGAGTATCGAGAAGGAGATCTATAACAAAATATATTTCCCTTTCAGGAGGAACACCGGGAAGGTCATTTGGAAAGATATCAACAAACTCATTAACAATCATAACTAACTCTATGGAAGGATTTTGGACTCCACATCCCTAACCTCACAAGATGGTAAAGACATCCCTTAGAGATCAATTTATGGGCTTTTATACTAGAGATGAACCTATTCTTGACTACCGCATCATGACTCTCCCACTCAAGGACGGGTTAATTTGGAAATTAGAATTTGACCCTATGGGTTCTACAATCAATAGAGGCATAGTATGCATGCAACCAATCGATCCCAAGAATGACATCAAAATTGACCATGTCTAACTCAAGAAGATCACAAGGCAATATTCTATGCAAAATGCAAATGGCACAATCTCTATAAACCTTTCTAGCAATAATAGATACACCGACAGGAGTAGATACGTCTATGATTTACACAATAACTCAGGGTAAACATGGAACTTTTTGGTAACAAAGGAGGTAACAAAAGAAAGAGAGGCACCCTGATCAATCAATGCATACACATCAAAATCAAAGATTTTCAATATATCGGTGATGACATTGGGAACCTCCTCAATCCCTTGACTTCCATGCAAAGCATAAAATCTATTGTACCTTGGGCCACCATCTTGTCGACCATCTCTTCCCAAAGGAACCACATTAGCACTTTGTGAGTGAACCTCCTCTTGCATTTTTGCGATTTTGAGGGTAATCCATCAATTATGCCAACTTTCCCATAACTATAGCAAGCATTTGTGTCCATCAAGTGTGGGCCACTGTGACCCCTACCATATTTTGGACACCCACCATTAGGAACCACAACTCCAACACCTCGGGCCCTTGGAAAAGCATTGGCAACCCTCTTTTGAAATGCATGAGAAGACCCTTGGCCTTGGTGGAACCAACCACCCTTTTAGAACTTTCCTTCAAAACAGGCCCTCTTGGTTTCATGACCCCTCCTTTTCGTCAATTTCTCCTCCTCCATTTGTTTAGCACAGGTCATAAAATATGAAAAGTCCATGTCACTAATCAATATGGTGGATCAGCAGTCCTCACTTACCAAGTCGAAACACCTATCACAAATTTGCTCATATTAGATCTTGAGTCAGCCACCAAATGTGGAGAATATTTTGAAAGTTAGTTGAAATTGAGCAGATACTACCTCACACTCATAGACCCTTGTCTCAAATTCATAAATTACGCCAACTTAGCTTACCTAAGTTCAAGAGGGAATACCAATTAAGGAAGGCCACCTTGAACTCCTTCCAAAGCACCATATAGTTGACTCCCTTCTCTTCCTTTCGTTGATTGTACCATATTTGTGCTATCCCTTTGATTTAGTGGGCTGCCAACTCTGCCTTATCCTCTGACCTCGATCCATGATAAATCAAATCTTATAGATATCATCAATGAACTCTTAAGGGTCCTCACTCACATTTGAAGTTTGGAATTTCGGGGGATTCATTCTTATAAAGTCTCTCACCTGCGATACTGATGTAGGAGCATTAGGGGTTTGAGCCCCTTGGTTGGCTTGTTTAGCTACAATTTGTGCTAGCAAAGTGAGAGCATTCCGAAGATCTCCATTGGCTAGTTGCTTCTTGGGTGTGCGAGCTATTCTCCCTCTCATGTTAGGAATGATCTAGCATAGCAAAAGACAATCTTTAGGGTGAAAAACCTTACTTCAACTTCTATAGAATGACATAGAGTAAGAAGAAGGGAAACATTTCCTAAATGCCTCATAGCCTCTAGCTCATAGTTGTGGTGCACGACAAAACCATGAACAACATTCTAATGAATGTGGTGTGTTGGACTCGAAGGATCTATGAACCTAATATTCTAAGACAAAGTTTTTCACGAGCCAAGCCTAGTGACTTAATGGGGAACCCGAAGGAACCCCAAACAAGCCTCTTAGAACATCATTACACATCTTTGTCAAAGAAGCAGTAAACCAAGCCTCAAGAGATAATAAATTGGGACAACTAGGTCTAAGGGAATAGTTTCATATCATAGACATCAAGAATAACAGAGTCAAGGCTCATAACATAGATACATAACACCAATAACACCTCTACTACATAGATAAGAGCTGGGGCCATGACAAGTAATAGGGCTCACCCTCAAAATCAATACATAACCCAAAGAAAGATAGTCTTAGTACACAACAAGAGATAATAAGCAACATCCCCGGAATGGAGGACTCACTAACAAGCTTGAGAGACAATCATACTAGCCATGTGGAGGGAGAGGATGATCAAGCGGTGCTCCAGTTCCTACATGGTGATATCATGTAGGCATAGAGTATGCGTTAGTACGTCTGAATGCACTAAGTATATAAGATGCAATGTACAAACGATAGACATCATAGGAACAATGCATAATAATACTCAATAGATAGCATTATACCAAGATGGCGTGTATGAATGCTGCTTGAAGTAAAAATCATGCTTGTATAGAACTTAACACATGTGTAAGAAGTGGGCATTCTTAGTGCAATCCAAGGCCTACCACCTCCTTGAAGAGGTCCATGAGGTACAAACCCCTTCATAAGGTTGATGAGTACAAACCCCCAAACAAGGTTGATGGATACATACCCCTAACAATATTGATGGGTACAAACCACCAACAAGGTTGCACAGGCCTGCACCTCTCGAGCGGGGCGAACGAGGTACAAATCCCTCAACAAGGTTACACGGGCCTATAACCTCCCGAGTGAGGCTTGGTTATCCCCAACACTATAAAGATAATATCATATACATACATTCCTTTCATCATCATACAGTATTTCAACTAATACAACATGCATTGAAACTTCAATTTCTCAAGAATCCATAACTGGACATTTTATCAAACATATGGCAGGTGTGTAGTGCTAGTGTAAAACCATGCAATTCAAGAGAGAAATCATGTTATAAAATCTGATGTAAGACCATAAATAGATACTAGGGAACAACCTTAAGCAATATACCTCAATACCCTTCATCAAATCTCACAATAGATCTTAGATTCATAGCCCAAAACATAGTAAAATAGTCATAATTTCAGCAATCCCAACCTAGTATGCAGTGAATTTCATAATACCTAAGACCCATGAGTAAATCAACTTTAAATCATGCAAATTAGAGTAAGCGGAAGCTTAGGTATCATGGGTTAAAGGATATCATGAAAGAAAGCCACATATCTTAGCTTTGGAGATTAACTTGATTAAGATTGGAGATGGAGACTTTAAGTTTGAATGAGAACCTTGAAATTCGAATAAGTTTGAGACTTGAATTTGGGAGATGAAATATTGTCTAAGTATTTGAGTAAGTATTGGGGAATGTTTAGAATGATATTAGGGTGAAAAATGGCTAAGTATAGGTTTCATGTTTGGGAACACTTAGGGCCAAGACCCAAAAGCCTTGGACCGAGATAAAAATCATTGGCAACAAAATACACAAGTTTGTGTCTGGTCCACGATGTGGGCCTATCACGGAGGGGAAATTAATACATGGTCGTAATAACTATGGCATTGCAGCAATGTGGCTAATTGATTTTGGATAAGGAAAAATACAAAAAATGAATTTGCTAATTGTTTGCTCTAGAATCAAGGTTAGACCCATTTCCCACTCAATTTGACCCCTTGATTAAGAACACGAAGTTGGATTTCAATATCATGCATGAATTTTGATATATATGAAAATTATGATTTTGAGCACTTTTGAGGCATATTTTGGGTACTTTTTATTGTTGTTTCATGGACAAAAGTGGCAGACACATTGACCATGTCTGTTGTAGAAGGTTGCGTGGTAGTACCCCCTGGTGCAGTAAGAATTGTAGTGGGATCCCTTTCGATAACTGCCTTGGGCAGCAAGGTTCTCTCCTTTGTAGTAGCAGCAATAGTAGTAGTAGGGGCAGTCACCTAAAACTCAGGTGGGGGCACCGAGGCAAACATCTGTGTTGGTATTGGAGGGTATGCTCACCGGATTACCATAGGTTCTCATCAACGTTGATCAGGCTGGACTCTAAAGTATGCTAGTCCTCAACTAACCTATCCATCTAATACAAAATCTCCACCCTAGACTAGACAAAGGGTTTGTAGATTAAAATAGGAAATGGGATGGAGATGGCCTTCTTCAGTGCTGACTCATGTATCTACTCTGCTATGTGTCAAGCCCAATCGATGTCATAGCCACCCAAGATGCTAGCAACTAATACTGTACGCTCCGACATAAGTGTATTATCCGCTGAAGTTGGCCGAATGCATGATCTAACAATCACCCACCAAAATTTGGCGAGAAAGCTCTGTGAAGGATTTACTATAGGCTCAATATGGGTGGTGACCCAAGCAGGCTTTGGACCCTTCTCTGCAATATGATTGGTGACCCATCTCAAAAGTGAGGTCCATTGTACCAGATCCTTCATAATTAATGAGTTCCTGGTTTGCCTTACATGTGATCAAACTATACTATGAACCCTGGGGCATGGTACTTGGGAGCAACAAGCATATGATGAATTATCTCCTTAGAAATGTCGATACGCCAACCTCTTACTTATGTCTCTATCAGTTTGGGCTGAGTAATAGGCCTCTTCCCCTTGGGAAGACTGCATTGAATTATGGCTACATAAGATGCATAAAACTCCCTTACTAACATCAGGGAGTATCATCTAAGTGACTCTATCAGCCACATCAACCCATATCGTATCTTCGTGTCCTATAGACTAAGGACATGGCTTAGTATCATGACCCAAGCCTAGGGCCTAGACATGACATGATGAATAAGGAACTCAAAGGAACCCTAATCAAGCCTCTCAACTTATCATTATATATCATTGGTCACAAAAGCATGTAAAAGACATAAAACCAGCATAAGGGGAAAAGGGTCTAAGGGATAGCTTGCCAAAATATCAATATCAAAGACAAGGAGCCATGACTCATATCATAATCACACAACTTGTCCAAAAAGTACATCTAAATACATAGATAAACCAGGGTCAAAGACAAAGTAATCGAGCTCACTCTCAGTCAAAATAGAACATAAAAAAGTGTCTCGGTACATAGATAATCGCAATCATAGACTAATATCCCTGAAATGGAGGACTCACGAACAAGCTAGGAATAGTACCGACTAGCCATATGGAGGGGGAGGATGATCAACTTGAGCACCGGTTCCTATATGGTGATATCATGTAGGAAATAGTATGAATTAGTACATTGGAATGTACTAAGTATGTGGGATAAGATGCAACAAGAAATAAACATCATGATCAAAATGTATAGCAATAGGCAAAAGGCATATTATAGCAAGATGGCATGTATAAACAATGATAAGTAAAACATGCTTAAGTAAGCCATGATCATATAGGATATCATATGTGTAGAAGAGACCAAACTAAATTTCCAACGTACAAATCCCTTGGTAGGTTAGTGATGTTGCCACCCCATCACTTAGGTGGATAATCACTAACCCTCATTTAGGTTGGTGATAATGCCGCCCCATCATAATAGTGAAGAAGTACAAAACCTTCACTAGGTTATGAATACAAAACCCAATCTAGGTTAGTGATGATGGGACCCCTTCACTCTGTAGAGAAGTCCAAACCATTCAATAGGTTATAAGGGTGCCGAAACCCCTCGAATTGGGAATGGTCGATTCTACACTTTATATAGGATTCATCATATGCTCTAGTACAACACTTCATATAGTAATAATCATTTACATAAGCTCATTTCATCATCATAACATCATTCATATTATATCTCATGCCTTGTACCTTCATTTCCTTAAGAAACCATAACCGGATATTTTATCAAACACCTTGGGTATGTGTAATGGGGGTAAAAGACTATGCAATTTGGAGATGAAATCATGCAATAAAATCTATAGTAAAACAATTAATCAACACCTTGAAACACCCCTAAGACATTCACATCAAAATACCTCATCGAATCCACCATTAGATCCAAGATTGGGAGCTCAAAACATGTTAAAACAATCATACTTTCATGAACTAAAATCACTGTGCAATAAATTTCTCAATATATAAGACCGACATGTAAAATAAAATTTAAATCATACAATATTAGTAAAAAGGAGGCTTAGGCACCATGGGTGAAAGGACCCAATGGTTCAACACAACATACCTTAGCTTTAGGGAAGTTCTTGGTGAAGTTTGAAAATGGAGGCTTGAAGCTCGAAGAGAATCCTTAATTCTGGATAATGGTTTCGAGTCTTGAATTTTGAAGTAAAAATATGGCTATGTGTTTTAGGGAGTATTGGCAAATGCGTAAGATGACATAAGAGTGAAATAAGGCTAAGTATAGGTAGAAAAACATTAGCGAACACTTAGGCCCAAGACCCCAAAGCCTTGGACTGAGATAGAAATCACTGGAAGCGAAATACATAGGTCTGTGATGCAGACCTATTGCGAAGGCCAAATTAATGTATGTTCGTGATAGCATCGAGATGCGCACCTGTCGCGAATCATCTATAGAAATTGAAAATTATGAAAATTAAAATTGCTAATTGTTTGCTTTAAAATCAGGGTTAGACCCTTTCCCCCCTAATTTTGACCTTCTGAACAAAAATATGAAGTTAAATTTTTGATATAACAAATGAATTTTGAGATATACGAAATTTAAATTCTGGGCATTGCACACTTTTGGGCACTTTTGGGGGTGGTTTCACTCGAGAATCGTCATACATAGAATATGTAGGGTTGCCCCACTTCTTGTGATGCATATCCTCAAAGAATAAATCCTCCATACCCTCGACGCACCACCGGTGAGTAATAGCATCTGGTGTTTCTGAAGAAGATAGTGTGACAGATGACTCGACATCACCTTTGTCCTCAAAGCCCTCTTTATAACTAGAGTACTCTTTGGATCTAGTCATATAGGTCATGCTACACCCACTCTCGTCAGTACCTTCCTCTTAAGAACGGGAAGGGCTATCAGTCTGAGCCTAAGTACGCACAACTCTAGTTGTTATTACTCTGGTATGTGGTACCTGTGACACACTATAACTCTATGCTCTTATATATCTATATTTCAAGCCTCATTTGGTCAGGTTTGGGGTTTTATTAGGTTCATAGGGAACTCTTAGTACCTAACGAGTCCAAGACTTGTCTAAGAGTTGAGTTTTGGGTGATGGTTTATGCAAGAGTCAACTTTAAAAAATCATAACTCTTAGCACACTTGGAATTGGGTGGTTCATGATATGAAAAATGAATGACCTTTGAGTTAGCGTCACAACACACTTGGTTTCACCTTATTCCAATGTCGAATGAAGGAGTAATGACCATTTTCGTGAGACCCTCCCATATAGTGAAGTCCCACAGGAACCCATATGGCAGTGTGGCCTTGTATGGGTCATGGGAAATGTTTTGGATGGAAAATTACATGGTGAGGCTAAGTCTTGTTCCACGACCAGTGTCATGGGTCGTGTGACTCATCATTGGTCGCGAGGAGGGGCATAGAGGTGTTTTAGGAGGCTTGGCTAGGTGTGGGTGGCATTAGAAGCTAAGGCATGAACAACAATTGCCTTGTACGGCTCGTATAAAGGGATATAAGACATGGCACCTATGAGTGTGGTGGCCAGCAACATTTTCTTGTCTAAGTGAGGCGGGTCGGACGAGTAAATGGTCTGTGTAACACTATACGGTCCGTGAAAGTGGCTGTTAAAGTGACGTCGATGCTAACTTTTTCTCAAGTGTTCCAATTCCATTTTTCTGTCTATGTCTCATCTCATGGGTACTCCACATGACCCATGGAGTGACACATGGAAAGTGAAGTCTCCAGTGAGATGACACTTTGCCAATTTTTCCATCCGTTCGCTAATGGCATTTGTTTTGTAAATTTTAGTTATTCTATTGACCTTTTTAGACTTTCAATGCTATCTTAACCTTCCTAAAAGACCTAAAAAATGTTCCAAAGGATAAAATTCATTACACTCATCTCAAGTACACTCTTAATTCTCTCAAAAGCCTCTATCATGCTCCAATTCAATTTCAAGGAAACCCAAGAACAAGATTAGATTCAAAGAACATTTCCAAGCCTCCATTCTTCCCAATCTCAATTCCAAGCAACTCTAGATCTAAGATATGTGGTGCCAAACCATTGAGTACTTTCTCCCATGGCACCTAAACCCTAACTTAATTAATATTTCATGATTTAAAGTTGATTTTATAAATGGGTTTGCTAGTATGAACATGTCTATGAACTATGTTAAAGCTATGTAAAGTTATGATTGTTTTGCCATGTTTTGAGTTATAAATCTTGGATATATTGTAAGAATTGATGATGGGTTTTAATGTATATTGCTTGAGGATTTTTCAAGGGATTGATCTATGATTTTACAATGGGTTTTATTTAATGATTTCATCTTTAAATTGCATGGTCTTTTACCCCACTACACCCCCCCAAAGTGTTTGATAAAATGTGTTGTTATGGTTTCTTGAGGAATTGAAGGTCAAAGCATGTCTTATGTTATGAATAATGTTATTATGATGAAAGAAGAGTACGTATATAATGTTATGATGATGAAAAAAGAGTATAGCCATATATGATATCTCTCTATATAGTGTTGGATTGACTATAGCCAATTGAGGGGTATGCCTCAATCACCATGGGAGGTAG
>JAOTQJ010052293.1:0-14372 GCA_025642045.1 Solanum sejunctum
CTATTTTTCTTTATTCCATCATACTCCAAGGCCAAAAAATAGTCAATCTTTGGCTCCATCCGAGATTGATGGAAATACCGGACACCATATGACTAAGAAAAGCTACCTCACCCAACCAAAACTCACATTTTCTAAACTGAGCATACAAGTTCTTCTCCTTTAAGGTTTGAAGAACCAACCTCAAATGATCTATATGCTCCTACTTACTTCGAAAATAAATAAGGATATTATCATGAAGACAACCATAAAATTGTCAAGGAAATGCTTGAACACCCGATTCATAAGATTCATAAACACTATCAGAGTTTTAGTCAAATCAAATAACATCATCACAAATTCAAAGTGCCCACACCTAGTCCGAAAAGCTGTCTTGGGAATGTAACATTCCCTAACCTTTAACGGATGATAACCGGAACGAAGGTCAATCTTAGAGAAATGGGTGGCCCCTTGATGTTGATCAAACAAGTTGTCTATTCTTGGAAAAAGATACTTATTTTTGATGGTTACCTTATTCAATTACCTATTATCAATGTACATCTGAAGAGATCCATCTTTTGTTCTTATAAATAACACTGGAGTACCTTATAGATCATACTTGGCCTAATAAAGCCTTTCTCCAACAAATCCTTCAACTGATCTTTCAACTCCTTCAACTCTTTTGGTTCCATATGATTAGGAGGAATAGAGATAGGTCGAGTATCCGGGAGAAAATATATACCAAAGTCTACTTCCCTTTCAGAAGGAATATCGGGCAAGTCTTCAAGAAATATATTCGAAAACCCATTCACTACCAAAACCAATTCAAGAGTAGGTGCCTTGGACTCCAGGTTGTTGACCCTCACAATATGATAGATACACCCTTTGGAGATTCTTTTGGGCCTTAAGGTAGTAAATAATTTGACCTTTAATAGTGGAGTCACTACCCTTGCACTCAAGAATGAGATCATCTAAAAATTGGAACTCGACTTTTTAGGTTCTACAATCTATAGATACATATGAAGCATGAAACCAATCCATCTCCAGAATAACATCAAAATCAAACATCTTAAGTTCTATAAGATCTTACGGAAAGAGATTATGCAAAATAGAGATAGGGCAACCCCGATACACTCTATGAGCAACGACAGATTCACCTAGCGGAGTATAGACTGAAAAAGGCTCCTTGAAAATTTCAGGACTCAAATCAAACTTAACAGCCAATAGAGGAGTCACAAAAGATAAATTTACACTCAAATCAAGTAAACTATAAGCATCAAAATCAAAGGCTTTTAACATACCCATCACAAATCTGGAGCCTCTTCAACTTCCTGGAGAGCATGTAAGGCATATAACTTGATGTTCCCTGGGGAAACACCTTGAGGAGCTTTTTTCTGGACTTAACCACCTTGAGCCACTTAACCTTGACCTTTTGAGGAACCTTAGGACAATCGACAACCTTGTGGTTCCACCATACCTATTGCACACACCCAACTCCTTCCAATATACACCCAAGTGATTTTTCCAACACTTGTAACATTGGGAAAATAGTGGCCCACCACCGACCAGTGCCTTAAAAGGAGGTACCCTAGCTGAACCGACCCCAAAAAGTGCTCGAAAATGTGCCTTAGAAGTGCTCAAAATCATAATATCCATATATATAAAAATTCGTGCGTGGTATCAAAAATTTAACTTCATATTCTTGTTCAGGAGGTCAAATTGAGAGAGGAATAGGTCTAACCCCGATTAAGAGCAACTGTAGCAAAATTTAAAAATTACAAAAATGTGATGCTTAGTGGTGATCCGTGCCTCTGGCACGATGCACCAAGGGCGTGCCACAGTGTTATTTTTGCCCAGTTTTGTTGAGTCAGTCCAAGGCCTTTGGGTCTTGGGCCTAAGTATTCCCATGCGTGAAAATACCTATACTTAGCCTTATTTACCCTCAATCATCCAATACATTCCCAAATACTCTCTCAAACACTTATATAATATTTTATCTCCTAATTTTAAATCCTAAAACTCATATGAATCTTATGGTTCTCATTCAAGCTTCAGGTCTCCATCTCCAATCTTCTTCGAGGATTCTTTAAAGTCAAGATATATGAGTTTCTTTCATGAGATCCTTTCACCTATGATACCCAAGCTTCCTTTTACCTAAAATTACATTATTTAAAGCTGATTTACTCATGGGTCTTACTTATTATGAATTTCCTTATACATTATGCTGGATTTTCATGAAATTATGGTTATTTTAGCATGTTTTGAGCTATGAATCTAAGATCTATTGTGAGATTTGATGAAGGGTTTTGATGTATATTGCTTGAGGGTGTTACCAAGTATGGTTTGGCATTGAATCTTGTAGCATGATTACACTCTTGACTTGCATGATTTTACACTAACACTATACACCCGCCAAGTGTTTAATGAAATATTCGATTAGGGTATTTGGGAGGAATTAAAGGTTGAATACATGCATTATGAGTTAAATGACTTTATAATAATAAAAGGAACATATGTATATGATATTCTCCTATATATTATTGGGATATGACCATGCCTTGCTCGGGGGGTTAAGAGTCCTGGTAACTATGTTGAGGGGTTTGTTCCTTGGTAGTCAGTTTGAGGGGTTAATACCTTAATCACATGAGGTGGTAGGGTGTGAGTATCCAGCAACCAATCAAGGGGTTCATACCTTGGTAATCGGGTTGAGAGGTTAGTTCCTCAATCACCAAAGGTGGTAGGGTGCGACGATCTACCAACTAACCAAAGGGGTTTGTACCTTCGTAACCTATGAGTTTTGTAATGTTGGTCTCTTCTTATACCTTGTATTATATTCTATGTAAGCATGGTTTACTTAAGCATTGATCGTACATGAAATATTGTTAATATGTTATCTATTACCTATGTTTATGTATTTCGAATTTGTTTCTTATCTCTTGTTGCATTGCATCCTACATACTTAGTACATTAAAATATACAAACATATACTCTATGCTTACATGATTTTACCATGTAGGAAATGGAGCCCTACTTGATCATCCTTCTCCTTATGGCAGGTACAACCTCTCTCAAGCTCTTTGGTGAATCCTCTATTTTGGGGATGATGTTTATGATCTCATACTATGTTCTAAAACTATCGTTATTTTATGTATATGTTAACTATGAGGGTGATCCCGATAGCTTATATTAGCCCATGCTAAGTATCAAAGTTTTAGAGGTGTTGTTGGACATGATATGTATAATCCTATGAGCTTTGACTCTCTATTGACTCTTGATGTTATGATATGAAAGTTGTCCCTTAGCCTCACTTATCCCTATTTACTATTTCTTGTTGCACTTTATTTCTTCTGCGACCAAGGATGTGTAATGATATGTTAAGAGGCTTGCTTGGGGTCTCTTTGATTTCCCTATTCACCGTTTCATATCTAGGCCGTAGGCTTAGGTCGTGACAAACTTGGTATCACAACACTAGGTTGTTAGATCCTCAAAGTCCAATATACCATGTCTATTAGAGTCTTATTCATAGTTGTGTTGTGTACCACAACTATGAGTAAGAGGCTATGAGCGGTTTAGGAAATGTTTCCACTTCTTCTTACTCTATGTCATGCTATAGAGGTTAAGGTATGGTTTTCTCCCTAATGATTGTTCTTTGCTATGTTACATCATGCCTAACACAAGAGGAAGAAAAGCCTGCACTCCCGAGGAATAATCGACTCATGGTGAGGTCCAGAATGCTCTCATTTGCTTACACAAACTATGGCTAATAAAGCCAATCATGGAGACCAAGCCTCTTGTGCTCCTACACTAGCATCTCGAGTGAGAGACTTCATGAGGATGAATCCACCAGAATTCTATGGGTCAAAGGTGGATGAGGACCCTCAAGAGTTCATTGATGAGGTCTACAAGGTTTTGGCTATTGTGGGTGTTAGATCGGAGGAGAAGGTAGAGTTGGCGGCTTACCAAATCAAGGGGGTGGCACAAATATTTCTTAATCAATAGAAGAAGGAAAAGGGGATCAATAATGTGGTGCTGTGGGAGGAGTTCAAGGTGGCTTTTCTTAATCAGTTCTTCCCTCTTGAGCTTAGGGAAGCCAAATTGGTGGAGTTCATGAATTTTAGACAAGGGTCTACGAGTGTGAGTGAGTCTATCCTTAAGTTCAATAAACTCTCTAAATATGATCTCCACTTGGTGGCCAACCAAAGGTTTAGAATGAATAAATTTATGATGGGTATTTTCGATTTGGTGAGTAAGGAATGTCGATCCACTATGTTGATTAGTGACATACACTTGTCTTGTTTGATGACCTATGCCAAGAAAATAGAGGAGAAAAATTTGAGTAAAAGGAGAGGTAATGAGGCGAGAGGGCCCATTTTGAGGGTAGGTTCCAAAGTCAAAAGGGTGGTCAGTTCAATTAAGTCCAAGGGTCTTCTCATGCTTCTAATAGGGGGTTTGCTAATGACTTCCCAGAAACTCATGGTTTTGGTGGTGTGGTCCCTAATAATATGTGCCTAAGATATGGTAAGGGTTATGGAGGCCCATGTTTGAGAGACACTAATACATGTTATGGTTGTGGAGAGGTTGGTCACAAAAAGGTTGAATGTCCTCGTAACCACAACAAGGGTAAGGAGGTATATCAACAATGTGCGAATGCGGTTCCTTTGGAAAGGGGTGGTCAATAAGGTGGTGCCCCAAGGCACAATTGGTTTTATGCTTTGCATGAGAGATAAGGGGTTCATAAGGTGCTCAACGTTGTTACTGGTATGTTAGAAGTCTTTGATTTTGATTTGTATGCATTGATTGATCCGGTGCCACTCTTTCTTTTGTTACCCCTTTTTTGGCAAAAAGTTTCATGTTGAACCGAAATTGTTGTGTGAGTCATATGAGGTGTCTACTCCATTGGTGCATCTATTATTGTTAGAAAGGTCTATAGAAATTTTTCCATTTGCATCTTACACAAAATACTGCCTTGTGATCTTGTTGAATTGGATATGGTTGATTTTGATGTCATTCTTGGGATGGATTGGTTACATACATACTATGCCTCCATTGATTGAAGATTTGTAGGGTCAAATTCCAATGCCCAAATGAACTCATTCTTGAGTGGGGAGTCATGATGTGGTGGTCAAAGGTAGGTTCATATCTTGCATTAAAGCCTGCAAGTTGATCTTTAAGGGGTGTCTTTGTCATCTTGTGAGGGTTAGGGATGTGGAGTCTAAAGTCCTTCCCACAGAGCCAATTCTGGTTGTAAATGAGTTTCTTGATATCTTTTAAAATGACATTCTCAGTGTTTCTAGTGAAAGAAAAATAGATTTTGGTGTAGACCTCCTCCCCAATGCTCAATCCATTTCTATTCCCCCTTACTGTATAGCCCCGACAGAGTTAAAGGAGTTGAAAGAGAAATCAAGGGACTTGTGAGAGAAGGGTTTCATTAGGCTTAATCAATCACCTTGGGGTACACCGGTGTTGTTTGTAAATAAGAAGGATATGTCTCTTACAATGTGTATTGACTATTGATAACTTAATAGGGTCACCATCAAGAATAGATATCCTCTTCCAAGGATTGATGATTTGTTTGACCTATTGCAAAGAGCTAGCCACTTCTCTAAGATTGATCTTTGGTCTGGGTACCATCAAATGTAGGTGAGGGAGTGATATTCCTAAGATGGCCTTCTGAACTAGGTATGGGCATTTTGAGTATGTTGTGATGTTCTTTGGGTTGACGAATGCACCAATCATCTTCATGGATCTTATGAATAGGGTCCTCAAACCTACTTTAATTTATTTGTCATGGTCTTTATTAATAATATTTTGATCTATTCACATAGTGAGGAGGAGCATATGGGTCATTTGAGGGTAGTGATACAAAGGTTAAGGGAAGAGAAATTGTATGCTAAATATGGAAAGTGTGAATTTTAGTTAAAAGAGGTTTCCTTCCTAGGTCATATGGTATTGGGGGATGGTATTAAGGTGGATCCTAAAAAGATAGATGTGATTAGAAATTCGCCTAAACCATTGACCCCGTCGGATTTGAGGAGCTTCTTGGGCTTAGTGGATTACTATCAGAGGTTTGTGAATGGGTTTTCTTATATTGCTTATCCCATGATAAAGTTGACTCAAAAGAAAGCCAAATTTGTGTGGACTGATTAGTGCAAAAAGATTTTCCAAACATTGAAAGATAAACTTGTGTCTGCTCTTATATTATCACTACTAGAAGGGCAAGACTGATTTGTTGTGTATTGTGATGCTTCTCAGGTTGGTTTTGGTTATGTGCTGATGCAAAATGGGAAGGTGTTGGCCTATGCTTCTAGACAACTAAAAGTGCATAAAAAGAACTGTCCTACCCGTGATCTTGAACAATCCATCTTGGTATTTACATTAAAGATTTGGCATTACTATTTGTGTAGGGTGCATGGTGATATATTTACTGATCATAAGAGCCTCCAATATGTGTTCACTCAAAAAGATCTTAACTTGACGCAAAGAGAACTTCTTAACTTGATTGGGATGTATGGATATGATCTCTTCCTACACATGTATTATGTTCTATATAATCATGTTTTACTTCAAGCATTGATCATGCATGCCTTTTGTTAATATACTATCCCTTGCTTATATTTATGAATTTTGACTATGTTTCCCATCTCTTGTTGTACTGCATCCTACATACTTAGTGCATTCAAATGTACTGACACATACTCTATGCCTACATAATGTTACCATGTAGGAATTAGAGCTCCTCGTGATTATCCTCCAAGTGGAAACATTTGACATCTTGAATATAAGCTTTAGTGAGTCCTCAAGTTTGAGGATACTAGCTATGTTACTCTTGCCTATGTTATTTCTTTATGTTCAACTTTAGTATGATAAGGGTGATCCCGAAAAGTATCTTGGCCCACACCCAATCTATGTTAGAGGTATTGTTGGACAAGTGATGTAATTAAGTTATGATCTTGACTCTTGATTATCCTATGTTTTATGCTATCAAAGTCTTACTTAGTCCCTTTATCCTTATTTATACTCTCTTGTTGTTGTTTAATTGCTTCCGCGACCAAGGATGTGTAAATGATATTCTAAGAGGCTTGTTTGGAGTCTATTCGGGTTTCCATTCACCGTGTTATGTCTAGACCATGGGCTTGGGCCATGGCAAACTTGGTATTGGACCACTAGGTTATTAATGGTCCTCATAATCCAACACATCGCGTATGTTAAAGTCTTATCCATAGTTGTGAAGTGCACCACAACTATGAGCAATAGGCTATGAGGTGTTTTAGGGAATGTTTTCCTTCTTCATGGTCTATGTCATCCTATAGAAGTTAAGGCAAGCCTTTCCCCTAATGAATGTTCTTTTCTATACTAGATCATGCCTATTCTAAGAGGACGACTAAGGGGAGCATGTTCACCTAGAGAGTAATCGACCCCTCCTGTTCCTCAAGATGGGGGAGTGGACCATGAAGAGTTTTGGAATGCTGTTACCATTCTATCCCATGCCATGAATAATCAAATCAACCAAGGGGACCAAGCAACTCATGCTCCTACTCCAGCCTCTATGTGACGGGCCTAGAGTCTTGGCGCGGAGCACTGTGCCCGTGCGGCGCCTGGAGGCATCCCATACTACCCCCAAGCCAGCCTGACCTTATAGCATACCAATTAGTTTTGCCCTACCATGGGCTCATCAGGGAAGCGGCAATAGCTCTCGACCAGTTGTGCCCTCAGTATGATCAGCTCCCTTCATAGTTATGTCCTTGACAAGCGACAAGCTCCCCAAACTTAATCGGGTCGGCATGCCTGAACTCGGCCAAGCCAATACAACTAGGGCAGAAGGCCTTTATGCTAGAGTACTTCCCCTCCCCATAGCAGTTTGATACAGCAGGCACATACGCTTTGCGTTGGTCCTTCACGGTTACGGATATCGGTCCGTAACATTCTCCCCCAGTCGATGTTGCAACGACCTCGCAATACCCTCGATGGAACTCCTCCCTTTGGACTGCCACACATCACCTCGTGCCTCCATGACCTGAGTTCGCACCATTTTTCATGCCCGAAGCGTGCTTTACTTTGTAGAGAAGGACTTCGACCAAGGATCGACATACATCATTATTCTAGCGCCCCTCCTTCGCTTTGCCGTGCATCACCCTCGCAGCGGCCAAAGTACTCTCCTCTCTTAAGAGCTGGTCTTTACCACGACCATTTGGGGTGCATAGCCATGAAGAGCATGTTCGGCTCTGATACCACTTGTCACGGGCCTAGAGTCTTGGCGCGCAGCACTGCGCCCATGCGGCTCCTGGAGGCATCCCATACTACCCCCAAGCCAGCCTGACCTTATAGCATACCGACTGGTTTCGCCCTGCCATGGGCTCATCAGGGAAGCGGCAATTGCTCCCGACCAGTTGTGCCCTTAGTATGATCAGCTCCCTTCATAGTTATGTCCTTGACAAGCGACAAGCTTCCCAAACTTAATCGGGTCGGCCTTCCTGAACTCGGCCAAGCCAATACAACTTGGGCAGAATGCCTTTATGCTAGAGTACTTCCCCTCCCCATAGCAGTTTGATACAGCCGGCACGTACGCTTTGCGTTGGTCCTTCACGGTTACGGATATCGGTCCGTAACATCTAGGGTGAGGGACAAGAATGAACCCACCAGAGTTCCATGGGTCTAAAGTGGATGAGGATCCTTAAGAATTTATTGATGAGGTGTACAAAATGTTGTCTATTATGGGAGTTAGATCAGAGGAGAAAAGCAAAGTTGGCGACCTACGAACTCAAGGGGGTGGCTCAAATTTGTTTCACCCAATGGAAGGTAGAGAAAGGGAATAACAATGTCATCCTTTAGGAAGAGTTCAAGGCAATATTTCTCAACCGATTCTTCCCTCTTGAGCTAATAGAGGCAAAAATAATGGAATTTATGAATCTAAAGCAAACATCGATGAGTGTCACGGAGTATGCCCTCAAGTTAAACCAACTCTCCAAATATTCTCCACAATTAGTGGCCAAGCCAAGGTCTAGGATGGATAAATTTGTGATGGGTGTGTTCGACTTGGTAAATGAAGAATGACGTGCCACCATGTTGATAGGTGATATGGACTTTTCTCGCCTCATGACTTATGCCGAACAACTAGAGGGGGAAAAGTTGAGAAAGAGGACAATGGGTGAGGTCAAGAGGGCCTATTTTGAAGGTGGATTGCAAAATCCCAAGGGTGGTCGATTTCCTCAAGGCCACAAGCCTCTAGTCAAGGGCCTTCCAATCCTTCGAATAAGTGGTTTGCTAATGACTATCCCAAGTGCCACAGGTGTGATAAAGGCCATAATGACCCATGCTTGAGGAACACTAATGCTTGGCATGGTTGTGGGGAAGTGGGGCAAAATATGATTGATTGTCCTCCTAATTAAAACAAGGGTAGATGGTCGTCCACAAGGCCAAGGTGCAAATACAGGTCCTAGGGGAAGAGGAGGCCAACAAGAGGGTGCAGGAGGCCAACAAGGGGGTGCTCCAAGGGAAAATCGATTCTATGCTTTTCAAGGGAGACAAAGGGTAGATGAGGTGCCCGATGTCATCACTAGTATGTTAAAAGTTTTTGATTTTGATGTGTATGTATTGAGAGACCCGGGTGCCATACTTTCTTTTGTTACTCCTCTTATTGCCAAAAAGCTTTATGTTAAACCCGAATTGTAATGTGAGCCATATGAAGTGTCTATTTTCGTTGGCGCATCCATTATTTCTAAAAGAGTCTATAGAAATTGTCCTGTATTCATTTTACATAAAATGTTTCCTTGTTATTTTGTTGAATTGGATATGGTGGATTTTGATGTCATTATTGGATGGATTGGTTGCATGCATATTATGCCTCTATTGATTGTAGAACCCATAGGGTCAAAGTTCAATTCCCTAATGAACCCGTCCTTGAGTGGGAGAGTCATGATGTGGTGGTCAAGGGTTAATTTATTTCTTGTATTAAAGCCCAAAAATTAATTTCTAAGGGGTGTCCGTATCTTTTTATGAAGGTTAGGGATGTTGATTACAAAGTCCTTCCTATACAATTGGTTCCAGTGTTTCATGGGTTCCTTGATGTCTTTCCTGATGAGCTTCCTAGTGTTCTACCCAAAAGCATAATAGATTTTGGCATAGACCTCCTTCCCGATACTCAACCCATTTCTATTCTCCCTTATTGTATGGCCTCGACAGAACTAAAGGAGTTGAAAAAGCAATTAAGGGATTTGTTAGAGAAGGGGTTTGTTAGGCCTAGCCAATCACTTTGTGGTACATCGGTGTTATTTATGAAGAAGAAGGATAATTCCCTCAGGATGTACATTGATTAGCAACAACTTAATAGGGTCACCATAAAGAATATGTACCCTCTACCAAGGATTGATGATCCAGTTGACCAACTTCAAGGGGTTAGTCACTTCTCTAAGACTGATCTTCGTTCCGGGTATCACCAAGTGAAGGTAAGGGAGTGTGACAATCCCAAAACAGCCTTCCAGACTAGGTATGAACGCTATGATTTTGTGGTTATATCCTTCGGGTTGAGTAATACACCAACTATCTTCATGGATATTATGAATAGGGTCTTTAATCCCTACCTTGATTTGTTTGTGGTGGTATTTATTGATGAAATCTTGATCTATTTCCATAATGAGGAGAGGCATGTGGATCACTTGAGGGTGGTGTTGCAAATCTTAAGGGAGGAGAAGTTGTATGCTAAACATGAAAAATGTGATTTTTGGTTTACAAAGGTTGCCTTTCTAGGTCATATGGTGTTAGTTGATGGTATCAAGGTGGATCCTTAAAAGATGAAGGTAATTAAAGATTTGCCTAGACCTTTGACTCCATCGAACATTAGAAGTTTCTTGGGTTTGGAGGGTCATTACCGGAGGTTTGTGAATGAGTTCTCTTCTATTGCTTCTCCTATGATTAAGTTGACCCAAAAGAATGAAAAAGTTATGTGGACCAATGAGTATGAAAAGAGTTTCCAAACTTTGAAATATAAGCTTGTATCGGCTCCTATCGTGTCTCTATCGAAAGGCTTGGAAGGGTTTGTTGTGTATTGTGATGCCTCAAGAATTGGTTTGGGTTGTGTTTTGATGCAAAATATTAAGATGATAGCTTATGCCTCTATATAACTTAATGTGCATAAAAAGAATTTTCCTAACCTTGATCTTGAATCGGCCGTCGTGATATTTATTTTGAAAATTTGGCGTCATTAATTGTATGGGGTCCATGTTAATGTGTTTATCGATCATAAGAGTCCCCAATATGTGTTCACACAAAAAGATCTCAACTTGAGACAATGAAGGTGGTTAGAGCTTCTAAAAGATTATGATATGAGTGTGCATTATCACCCCGGTAAGGCTAATGTTGTGGCCAATGCTCTAAGTAGGGTATCTATGGGTAGCCTAATGCATGTTGATGATGGTGGCAAGGAGGTGGCTAGAGAGGTTCATTGGTTGGCTGGATTGGGGGTTAGGTGGGAAAAAGTTAATCATAGTGGTAGTGGTTGTTGATGGTTCTAACTCTTCATTGATTGAGGAGGTGAAGGCAAAGCAAGATCTTGACCTCGCCATGTTAGAGTTGAAGTCCTTGGTGAGATAGGGGTGCATGCGCCTCTGTCGTACAGTTTCACTATTTTGGATTTTTGCATCAAAAATTTTATATTTTGATTTGGTTGCTCTAAAAATCAATCGAGACCATTATATATCCGACCTCGAGTTTGCTATCAGAGCATGGAAAGGCGTATTATACACACATCTTCTTTCTAGGAGTATTTTGGTAATTTTACCTGGTGTAATAATATCTCCCCCTTGGGATCATTCGTCCTCGAATGATAATAATATTATGAATTGACTCAAAGTATACAAGGTTACTCAAACTAAAATAAATGTGAATCTTCAAGATCAAGAGTGCAAATTTACCTTCAAAATCTTCGTTAGGGGGCACAAATAAGTGCGGATATTTCTCTTTCATATCTTCCTTTGCTTCCCATTTAGCTTCCTTAGTGAGTTAATTTCTCCATAGCTCTTTAACCGAAGCAATGTGTTTAATTCTGAATTTACGAACTTGGCATCAAGAATTTGAACTGGAGTATCTTCATTGGACAAACTATCTTTAATTCCAATACTCTCAATAGGAACAACTAGGGAGTGATCTCCCAAGCATTTCTTAAGCATGGAAACATAGTATACTAGTTCTGCTGGTAACTACAACTCATATGCAACATTACCAATTCTTCTCATAATCTGATAAGACTAATATATCATGGACTTAGCTTTCCTTTCCTTCCAAATCTCATGATACCCTTCATGGGTGAAACTTTCAAGCATACCCATTCATGTATCTTATGATTTTTAGTAGCTTTGTGCGATTTTCAACCTCTCTTGAATGATTTTCACCTTCTCCATGGCTTGGTGAACTAAGTTAGGCCCTATCAATCTAGCTTAACCAACCTTAAATCAACTAATGTGCGATCTACATCCCTTCCCATAAAGGGCCTCGATGGAGCCATCTGTATGCTAGCTTAGAAAATATTATTATAGAAAAATCAATCAAGGATAGGTGATCTTGTCCTAGTTACCTCTGAAGTCTATGACACATTCCCTCAACATGTCCTCATGAGTTTGTATGTTTCGCTCTGCCTGCTCATCTGTTAGAGGATGGAAAGTTGTACTAAGATTCACTTTTATGCCAAGATCTTTCTGAAAGGACTTCCAAACTATGTAGTGATCTGAGCTCCTCTATTTGAAATAGTGGATAAAGGAACTCCATGTAACCTAAAAATCTCTCGGATGTATAGCCTAGCATAATCCTCTGTAGTTTCAGTTGTCTTAACTACTAGGGAATGAGCTGATTTGGTCATTCTATTTACTATTACCCAGATGGAATCATGATGTCTACAAGACCGCGGTAACCCAATTACAAAATCCATGTTAATCATCTCCCACTTTTAATCAAGGATATGTATATTCTGAGTCACACTATATGGCCTCTGATGTTCTACCTTGAATTGTTTGCAATTTGGGCACCTTGACACAAACTTGACAATGTCTCTTTTCATACCACTCCACCAATATATATCTCGTAAATCTTTGTACATTTTTTTAGAGCCTGGATGAATAGAGTATTAGTACCACGGGCTTTCAATAGGATTCTATCCTGAAGGCCATCCCACGGGCTTTGCAAAAACTAATACTTTTTGTTTCTGGACATCTTCTTTCAATTGGAGAAGAATGGGATCCCAATATTTCTTTTCTTTCACTTCCACAACTAATGAAGGCTCGGCCCATTTAAAGTAACTACATCTCCCTCATCTGTATCAGCAAGCTGGACACCTAATCGTGCAAGCCTATGCACTTTCTTGGACAACTCAGTGATCTTCAGGGATAACCTGCTAAGACCATCAGCAACTATATTAGCTTTACCTAAGTGATAGAGGATTCTCATGTCGTAGTACTTCAACAACTCTAACCATCTCCTCTGCCTCAAGTTCAACTCTTTCTGACTGAATACATAATGCAAGCTCTTGTGGTCGGTGAACGCATCTACATGACCACAATAGAGATAGTGTCTCCAACTTTTGAGAGCAAACATAACTGCAACATGCTCAAGATCATGATTTAGATAGTTCTTCTTGTGAGACCTTAGTTGCTTAGAGGCATATGCTATCACCTTGCCTCTTTGCATTAGTACACACACCAGGCAAACTCTGAAAGCATTATAGTATACAACAAAGCCATTTTTCCCTCTGGTAGGGACAAAACCGGAGCTGTAGTCAGCCTATTTTTCAAATACTGAAAACTCTTCTCACAAGCAGTTGATCATTGGAATTTAACCTTCTTCTGGGTCAACTTGGTCAAGGGAGGTGATATAGAAGAGAAACCTTCTACAAACCACCTGTAATAACCATCCAAACCTAAGAAACTTCTTATCTTAGTGGGCCTTGGCCAGTTCTTCACTACCTCAATCTTTTAGGAATCCACTCTACTATCTTCTCCCAATACAATATGGCCTAGAAATACCACAGATGCTAACCAAAATTCATATTTGGAAAACTTGGCATACAAGTTATGGTCTTTAAAGGTCTGGAGGACAATTCTAAGATGACAACATGTTCCTCCTTATTTTTGGAGTAGATTAGGGTATTATCAAAGAAGATAATGACAAACATATCTAGATAATTCCTTAATACTTGATTCATAAGGTCCATGAAAGCTGCAGGGGCATTAGTCAGGCCTAATGACATGACCAAAAATTCATAATGTCCATATTGAGTTCTGAAAGTTTTCTTTGGGATATCACTTTCTCTGACTTTCAACTGATGATAGCTGGATATGGCAGTTATGGCAATTGAACAATGGCATATTCATCGGATGGATGGGTATAATGTCTTTCTGCAAGATGATCTATTT
>JAOTQJ010052313.1:0-14371 GCA_025642045.1 Solanum sejunctum
CTTCAACTAAATTTTTACCCGCGAAAATTCACTTAATCCCATACTCCCGCACCATAAGTTAGTGACATTTAAAATACACTTCAATCACCACAATTTTTCTCGAATGAGCAATTAACGTCCATTTAGTTAATTACGGGGTCTAACAATTATTGGGATTCATTCTACAAGTATGCTAGTTTTACAAAATATAGGGTCAATGTTTATTACAATAAATAACTCATTTCTAAAAGTAATTATTAGGGCCTTTGATTAATTTGAAATACTAAAAAAAATTAACATAGATTTTATAAAAATTTTGTCCTATTTCAACACTTTTAAACAACGAATGTAAAATACTGTCAAGACTATGCATCGTTGACAATAGACTCGTTAGAGCAAGTAATACTAATTCATGACATAATCTTCAACAACAAAAGAAAGTTAGCCAGTGTATCAACATTGACATGAAAAAATATTAATTGACTAGTATGAGAAGAAACATAATCTACCAACAATGGGGAAGGCCAAGAAACATTGACTCCTATTTTACGAGACTCCGAATGGTGATCCTAGTAGTTGTTGACTCATATTTTGGGCCAAAATGAGTTTCAAAGTAAGAACTCAAGCTCTCCAATTGTACATGAAATATAAGAGGAGAAAATGAATTAATATATGTATTCATAATGATAATAAGAATCATAACAAAATGAAACAATCACATTAGAACAAAAATAAAAATATATACTTTTGGTTAGCTTTTAAAACCATGGGTTTTATTAAGAGATGTTTATATATTTAGTTAAAATGTCTAACTTTTGAAAAATTTAAATTGGATGTTTAAAAGGAAAACACAACTTTTAAAAGGAATATCATTTCTAAAAGGCAAAACATATGTTGTATACATTGTTGAGGATGTAAACTTTTAGCTTCGGAAGAACTTTTGTTGAATTTTAAATGAACTAAGCAAATATATTTTACTAAATCATTTGTTTGAAAATAAAGACACACCAAGTTATACACATTTCTCCACTCTTTAACCCGTTAGAAAAAAAAAAGTTAATTAATTAATTTTTATTATATTTTTTAAAGGCATACTATAGTGTTTTTCGCTTACTAGGGTGTTTATAAACAAAGTTAATATGTATTTTAATGAATCGACATTATCTTAAGGCTAATATAAATCTACTTGTGCATTAATATTTTCTTGACATTTCAATATGTTCTTCAATATGAAGATTTCCAGCAAAGATCTCAAATAAGGTACTTTTAAAAGCAACATGGAGATACAAACAAATTTTGAATGTGTTCTTCTACTTTATGCTTACAATTTGACACTATATTTTATTCGTATATATAGAATGGTATGAAAAATAATGAATAAACTATTAATAACAATTATTCTTTTCTAATATTACTAGTCTCTTTTAACCTTTCACAAGAGGGAGGCATATGCTAAATACAGATCTAAAATAGAAAAGTAAAGGAAAGATGAAAACGTTCTAATGGCTACCATCAAACCGAGAAATGATGAAAACATTCAAATGACTATAGTTAATTCTAGGAATTGAAATGAAATGGAAGATGAAGGTAATTATTGACCTTGTGTGGAGCATCAAACAAGTTCTGGTCACCACTTTCTCCTAATCCAAGCTCAAAACCAAAAAAGAAAGAAGGACAAAATAATTCTAAATTGTATTGCTAGAAGAATGTTTCTGTTTGTTTTTCAAATGAACTCACTGTGGTTTTTCAATCTGAGCCACTTTTTTGGGTGTGAAAAAACCACTCATATTTATAGCAAGATTGGGATTCGTTTTGGGGGAAAATCCATTAAATGATCTTTTCAGATCAAGTTGATGGAGACATTTTTGGATGCTATTTATGATAGAATCCATTGCTAGATCTTGAAGCACCATATTTCTAAGTCTCTCTCTCCTTCCCAGAGCATGAGGGAGACTTTGGAGGTGATGATTCACAGATCTTCTGTGCATAATCTAGCGAATTTTGGTTGAAAGAGGGAGGAAAGGACGAAGGGCATTGATGGTTGTTAATAAATGATATTTGAGACTTTTTCTTTAAATCTTTTTCTCAATCTTATCCTCCTTCTACTATCTTACTTTATCTTTTCATATGTGCCAAAATAATTATAGATTTTAGTATAATTATACAGTTTCTTTTTGTTATTTTAAATCCTTAATCACTACACTGAGGAATTGAAAGTAAAGTTTTCATCAAATTTTTTTTGAATATAATTAGTGTAGGCTTGTAATGATTTTAAGACAAAGGTGTCCCCATTCATGACTTTCCTTGCAAAAAAAAGTCATCTGATAAAAAACAATAGTCTTAATTAAATGATTAAGAAAAACCACCAAAACAAATACTCCTTGCTTTTGCAACAGGAAGGTAAAGCATGTAATCCAAAGTTCAAAGAAAAAGGGTCAATTGAAGATATAAGAAAAATATGAAAATCCAAAAAATAATAATTAGGAAATTTAAATGAAAGTAAATTTCTTGAGAATTACAAATTAGGTGTTTGTTTATTTTTGTACCTATAGTATAATTTAATAATGGACCCAACACGTGTGTCATTTTTGATAAATTAAGTGTATTTGAATTATGAATTACGAATAAATAAATACCTTTATCTAACTATGTATATGATATAACAAAATTATAATAATAGTAGTAGTAGTGAAAAAAATATATCTCATAAAAGTTTTATTATCCTTTTTCATTAAAGAAACCCTTTTTTATGGGGACTTAACTAACTAAATGTGGCGAGCCAAAACTGGGTGTCAACAATAATCAGTAGTTAAGCATGCATTGATGTATTGTGGTGGGTTAGTATGGAAATTTCATCCACGTAAACTACGAAATTGTCAAAGTCTGAGTGAATGGCTGAATGGCCTTACCAGTCACCATGGACGACAATCATTTTGATAGCCCAAGTGCACTCGGCGATGCACCCAATGGTCACACGCACTGTCTTAATTTCCTGACCTTTTTGAGGGACTGTTGCAACTTTTGACGATGACCCTTTTTCAACACTGAATTAATTTGGCATGTTGATGAATGAGAATGAGTGTCATCGAATGTAGCAGAGGCCCCAAGTCTGGAATTTGTGCAAAAAGGCAATGGTCTTTTTTTACCGCTGAATTAGCTCGAGGATTCACGGAGCATGATACGCAGTCTAATATACCTACCTCTGTTTTGAATGTTTCTCATATAATCATTCTTATACTCAATTATTTAATCAATGCTTCTCATAAGAATGTTGAAGTATGTTGTGCAGAATGATCAAAAGAAAGAACATTCTAGGAAAGTCCACGGGACCTTCACCATTGCCAATAGAGTCTAGCCCGAGAAGCATAAGAGCGAGTGCAAAACCAAGGCCCTGCATGACTCCATCTCACAATCCTCATAGAAAACTCAGGAAGTCATGATGCTAAAGTTTCTCAATATACTCGGGGCTAAAGGGAACAGGACAATCTTAGAGTAAAAACAGACAATAGAAGAATTAATTGATTGGTATGCAGAAGTTTGGGAAGTAATTAAATTCCACAAGTTTCAGATCTTTACAAAACCTCAGGACCTATATGCAAATACTATGAATCATGTATCCAAGTCATTCCCAAGAGAAAGAGTAGGGTGTCAATTATGTCAAAACATCTTGATGTTGTAGAGGTTCGAGGTGCATAAGTTTCGTGTGGAATGGCTGATATTAATAATATATTGGGCTGCACATTCAAGAGTCAAAGCTACTTAAAAGATCTACAATAGTTCCAAAATTTTGAAGATAACAAAGCTTGGTTGGCCTAGCTAATTGGAACTCCAGATCCCTCATGGTCGAATAAGGGAGAAATCATTAAGAAGAAAGAGCTAAACATACAAGCTAGGTTTTGGTTTAGTTTCATTAGCAATAATTTGATGTCTTCTTAGAATGAGTCTGAACTTTGCCATGCCAAGGCTACATTAGTGGGCTGCATCATTGACCAGAAGGAGCTAAATCTTTGATTAATCATCACCTCAGAGATCCCGTCTAGGGTAAAACAAGAGAAAACTTCATTGTCGTTCGCAAGTGTCGTCACAGCTTTATGCAAGCAGGCCAGAGTTTCGTTGAATAAAAAGAATGATATGGAGTTAACTCTATTGGCATCCATTGATATCTAGAAAATTAAGACTGAGTACCTAAGAGATAAAGAGGATAGGGTTAGAAAGAAGCCGACTGACAAAATATTGGTTGTTGATGTTGAGGCCCGTGAGTCTAGTATTGCAGAACTAGGCACCGAGGTAGGTATATCTTCTTTCAATCCTACTTTACACTCCTCTTCAGCTCCACTCAATCTACAAAGATAGAGTCCATAAATGACCGACCCTCACTCACTAGGACCACTATTTTCTTGATTGGCTACCTAGTCAAAGTCGCTAATCTTCGGGCCTCAAGGGTTGAATCATCTGTACCTAAGTTAGTATAGGCAACCATAGCCAAGGATTTCAAGATCTATGTTGACGCTGAGGCAAAACAACTTGAGATAATGGAGGGCTCACAATTTGAGGATGGATAGGCTCGAGTCTATGATTGATGACCACAAGAAGGAGTTGGCTAGCTTAAAGGATAGAGTGATAGTCGTTGAGAAAACTAGTGGTGGTAGCACAGACACATCAGTTTGGACTGCCAATCTTGATGAGTTGAAGATGAAGTTGACACACCTCTGGTCCATGGGTTTCTGTACATTCTTTGATATGCTGGAAAATCCACCACTCAAGATGGATATGGCTATGATCCCAAATGAGGGGATAAATATAGAGGTTCTAGGTGATAATGGTGAAGAAAAGTAGGAGATGAGCACCCCAAAGACTGATGAGGAGACATTGGGAGCGGAGTAGAGCCAAGAGGGCCAAGAGGATTTATATGGGGGTGGAGAACGAGATTGTGGAAGCGGCAAAAGAAGCATCTTTTATTGATCAGTCCATGATAGGTACACCAATGTTAGTAAGCCTGAGTATGCTAAGTCCGACATTGATCTAGAGAGCACACCAATAGCACAGGGAATTGATGCCGCCATGACCTTTTCTCTAGCTCCACCACCACCATCACAGCAGGATTGACTTGACAGGAGGATTCCAATACTCACTACTTTCTCTTATGCTTACTCTTTCTTTTCCCTTGCACATTGACGACAATGTTTATTTTTCTAGGAGGGCTGAACTTGAGGAATTCCCTATATTTTGGATGATTTATGGTTTTGTATTTTGATGCGACAATGATATTTTATTTTAATGATGATGATATTGATGGATATTTAGACAATTTTTAACTTTTTGGGTTGTCATAAATTTTCATTTGGGTTGTAACAGAGTAGTGTTTATTTTTGTTTTTCTTGCCCTTTTCTTATTTAATGGATGAATGATTACAAATGATGTCCTTGAATCAAATTTTTAGCAAACCCCATGCATAGATGACGAGCGTGTCAATGTAATATCGTGTCTCTAGTCTCTAGCAATTCAAGCATTGATGTTCCATATCTTTGATTAAGATAGTGCCACAGACAAGGAGCATGTAGTCATAGATTAGTCCTTTCTTGATAAATCAATACCCGATCAATTTGAGGAATCTTGAATTGATTAAGCGAGCAACTGAGCTTGGATATGCGATGATTGGAAAATTGCAAATGTGTTTCCATTGTTTGAATGCGAAGCTATTTTTCCAATGTGGGATTAGTTATCTTGTTGACATACTTGTATTGCATCATCTAGAACTTCCCAAATTTATTTTAAGGAGTAAATGAATTAATTCCGAACTAGGACAAGATCTTAGGCCTTCTTTGGTTCCATTAGCCCAATTAGACCATAGTGACATCCATTGAAGTTAAATGAATCCTTAGTGAACCCCTTTTGAGCTTTGATCCTTTCTTTGGTGACCTCGTAACCTTAACTCATATTGTGAAATATAATTCCTTTTTGCTTCTTAACAATCTCTCCTTGAGCTTGAAATTTAGAAAAGTGACCAACGGCTATGTTGAGGTGTTAGTAAGAAGAAGGAAGTGTCTCTCATGAAAGACCAGAAAAAGAGGGGCAAGAATGATAGAGAGCCATCGTGGAGTCCTAGAAAGGAATCAAATGAAAAAGTAAGAAACAAAAATTTGAAAATTGAGGACCATCCCCCCAAAAAGAAAAGTGTTGTTGAGAAAAAGAATGCAAAAGGGAGACACTTAGGAAGATGAAGCAAGTGCAAAGAGATGTCTAAAATGAGATACAAAAGGAACCAAATAAAGTTACTGAAAAGAACATGTAGAGTTTTAGGAGGGATGAACCACCATTTTGACCTATTACTATCCTACCCTACATTATAGTCTTAGTAAAGTCTTTGGGATCCTAATCTGGAAAAACGTTAAGTAATCTCCGATTGAGAATAAGGGTAAGCCTACGGGTTGAAGCTTACATGTTATTTCACATTTTGGAGAGTGAGAGTTGAAGAGGTCCTCTAAAAAGTAATGGCATAATCTTGAGTGTTCAAGATCTTCTTTGGCGTGAAGGCAAATGGTGATGTTTTTGGGCTATGATTAGCAACTACATTAACAATTGTGAGTATAGCCATATTTTGATTACTCCTTAGTCATCTCTCGTGGCTTCAAAGTCATGTAAATGGTTTGTTAAAGTACGAGAAGGGGTGAAAAAGGTAAAAATGTAGGTGTTGCTCCCTGTGGCCCTATTTATAAGCTTTGATTTGGATAGATTGATGTTCAATTTGCTTGAGGGAAATTAAAGGCTTAAGTTTGGAATGTTGACGGGTCTATATTTCGGACTTATTTTGGGGATAGATTGTAAGGAAACATTGCCCTTACTGTGCAGTTAATTTTAACTTCTAACAAATATGCATGTTCTATGACATCTTGACTTATCAATAGTTGATTTGGATGAATTTATATCTATTCCTATATTTAATTTATAATTTCATGGTTGAAAATTTGGGGTTTTACTTTGGATCTTAGATTGTTACCTTAGTTGGAACTATTAGAGTGTGGAATGGGTATAATGGCCTGAAACCTCTTGGTTTCAGTTGAAGTCCACGGCCATGGACTCAATGGCCAATGTATTAGGGGTTTTACTGAGACTTCTTAGGCCAAGCGTGTTCTCAAGGATCTGTGTATGATTTCTAAGCTGATTTGGGTTACAAGACACCTAGCCTATTGATTCAATATTAACTCATTTAGTCAAGTATCTAGACCTAGCTGGTAAATCAATTCCTATGTTTACACATCCCCAACATATTTCCTTAATTGTTGTTTAAATCATTCTTTAGAAATTCCTTAGCTAAACTCTTACTTTGATTATTGTAACCCCTCAGATCCTACAATTTCTTGGTCTAATGAATCACCTCTGCCTCTTTATATGATCAATCCTAAACTCTAAAGTTGGGTTATTATTCTAATGGCGATTGCCCCATCTGCCTATGAGTAGTCGGGCTGAGCAACATCAAGTACCAACCCACAAATACAGAGAGTAATAGGTGGAGGGGTCATAGACACATATGCTCCATGAACGCGGAGTGTAGAGCCAATAACAACATCGCGAAGCCGGAGTATCATCCGCAAACACAGAGAATAAAATCCACTTGCATCAGCAAAATCATAGCTTTAACAAACTCGAAATAGGCACTCAGAACTCATTTGAAATTAGTATTGCACAGACATTATATATATCAATACCAGAAACAATGATCCGGACTCAATAGAATCATCCAAAATCAGTTTTATGGCCTTTCGTCATATTTACCTATTCAAGTCAATAAAACTAGTTTAAAGCATACAAACACCAAGACTGCCCCCAAAAACCCAAAAAATATTATTTCAAAATCTTTTATAGCATTAGTTTCACCATACAAAACTAGTGGAACTATCGAAATTTTGATTTAAGCTTTCGAATTCCAAATGTTGACCAAAGTCAAACTTCACTATCGAAAATGAATAAAATCTCAACTTTGTGCCTAAAAACCTTAATTTAACTAATTCCTATCACAACCCAAGCCTAGGTCCTAGACATGATACAATGAACGGGGAACCCGAAGGAACCCCAAATAAGCCTCTTAACTTGTAGTTACACATCCTTGGTTGCGGAAGCATATAAAGACATATAGATTAAGAATAGGGATAATAGGGCTACTGAAAAAATTGCATAAGAGACAAGAGTGAAAGCTCAAACATAGATTCACAGCAGGTCCAACAAGCACCTCTAATACATAAATAGAGTTAGGGCCAATACAAAGCTACTGGGCTCACCCTCATAGTCAAATAGAACATAAGAAAGTGTCGCAATACATAGATAATAGAAACATAGACTCAGATCCTCAAAGTGGAGCACTCACCAACTAGCTTTGAGTAGAACCGATCTAACCATGTGAAGAAGGAGGATGATCACCTTGAGCACCAGTCCCTACATGGTGATATCATGTAGGCAAGAGTATGTGTTAGTACATTTGAATGTACTAAGTATGTGCGGTGCAATGCAACAATAGATAGACATCATACTCCAAATGCATACGTCAGACAATAGGAATAATATACTATTATGGCATGTATGATCAACGCATAAGTAAAACATGCTTTAAGTAACTCATGCTCATATAAGATATCGTATGAGACTAAGCTAGAATCCCACTATGGTTGGGAGATGCCATTAACACCTTGACACCCTGGTGGAAAGGTACAAGACCCCTCACATTGTTGATGCCATTCATACCTGCACACCCTAGTGGCAAGGTACAACACCCCTCACATGGTTGATTCCATTCACACCTAGACACCCTGGTGGCAAGGTACAAACTCATCACATGGTTATCCGGGCTCCTATACCCCCGGATCGAGCATGGTCTAATGCAACACATTATATAGAACATACATGTCATGTACATAATCTTATTGCATCATCCTAACATCAATCGTATCATATCTCATGCTTTGGACCTTCATTTCCTCAAGAAATCATAACCAGACATTTTATCAAACACTTTGGGGGTGTGTAATAGGGGTAAAAAACCATGCAATTAGAGATGAAATCATCTAGGAAAATCTATTATAAAATCATCTATAAACACGTTACAACAACCCCAAGAGTTTCACAGCAAAACCCTTCATCAAATCCAACATTAGATCTATGATTTAGAGCTCAAAACATGTTAAAACAACCATACTTTTATGAACTAAAATCACTATGAAGTAAATTTCTCAATATACAAGATCCATATGTAAGATCAACTTTAAATCATGAAATATTACTAAAAAAGAGACATAGGCACCATGGGTGGAAGTACCCAATGGTTCAACACTACATACCTTGACTTTGGAGAACCCTTGAAGAAGATTGAAAATGGATACTTGAAGCTTGAGTGAGATCCTTGATGAAATCCTTAAGATTGGTCTTGAGTTGGGACTTGAATTTAGGAGCAAATATTTGGCTAAATGTCTTAGTGAGTATTGTAGAATGTTTAGGGCGATATGAGGGTGTAATAAATCTAAATATAGGTAAAAACACATTTCAAAAAACTTAAGCCAAACACTTAGAAAAATATGGATGAAATAAGAAAAACAGCGCAGAATTTACACCTCTCTACGGCCTCACTGGAAATTGCACCAAGTGCAAATTTCACAAATAGATTCCTTTTCTTTAAAATTGAGGTTAGACTCTTGTCCCTCTAATATGGACCCCCTAAGAAAGAATATAAAGTCGGATTTTGGAAATAACAAATGAACTTTTAGATATATGGAAAACAAGATTACGGGAAATTCTAAGGCATGTTTTTAGGCATGTTTGGGGGTTGTTTCAAAATCTCCCCTTTGGAACATTTGTCCTCGTATGTAGAATAGATTTACAAGACAAGAATAATCATGAAAAAGGCAGCGCAAATATGGATGCAACATCACAATTAAAATGCCACTTTAAAATCTCAACATAGGTGTAAAATCATCATAATTTGTCAACTTAAGCATGAATGCACATGGATGATATAGGGGCTGACATATAAGACTCGTTATCAGATAGAGGGATTAGTATTATTACCTTAGACTTGAGTGAAGTGGAAAAGATAAGGATACCGCTTTGGTGTATCCACCTCGGTCTCCCAAGTAGCACTTTTGACTTATTGGTTCCTCCAAAGGATCTTAATGGATGGCACCTGTTTGTTCCTCAATCTCTTTACCTGCATATCCAAGATCCTAATTGGAACCTCTGTATAAGTCAAGTTATCCTCAACAACACCCACAACATCAAGAGGCACAATAGCATTAGGATCACTAATACATTTTCTCAACATAGAGACATGGAACACTAGATGAATCAAATTCATTTCACTAGGCATCTTCAACTCATAAGCTACCTTGCCAACCCTCTTTATCACCTCATAAGGGCCAACATGCCTTGACTAAATTTCCCTTTTTTAACAAAATAGACCACACCTTTCATTGGAGAGACCTTCAAATAAACCCAATCACGCAATTGGAATTGTAAGTCCTTTTTTCTTACATCGGCATATGATTTTTGAAGACTTTGGGCTGTTCTCATTCTCTACCTAATCATCTTAACCTTCTCCAGAGCATCCATAGCCAAATTTGGTCCTAACAAGGACATCTCTCCAACCTCAAACCAACCCACCAATGATCTACAACGTCTATCATAAAGGGCCGCAAAAGGAGCCATACCGATGCTAGAGTGATAGCTATTATTGTAGACAAACTCTATTAATGTAAGATAGTTATCCCAACTACCTTTAAGCTCCAAAACACAAGCATTAGTCATATCCTCAAGTGTTTGAATTGTCCTTTCAGCTTGACTTTGAGGGTCGAAGGTCGTACTAAGGTGAACTATTGTACCAAGACCCCTTTGAAAAGACCTCCAAAAATGTGAAGTGAATTGTGCACCCTGATCGGATATGATGAATAAAGGAACCCCATGTAACCTCACTAATTCATAGATATACAACCTTAGATATACTTCAGCCCATATGTAGTCTTAATCGGTAGGAAGTGAGCTGATTTCATCATCCTATCAAGCACCACCCATGTGGAATCAAAACCTTTTCTAGTCTTTGGCAACCCAACCACAAAATTCATACTAATCACCTCCCACTTCCAACTAGGAATCTCTATGTCATGGGTTAGGCCACCAGGCCTTTGATGTTTGGCTTTGACTTGTTAACAACTATGGCAACCGAAAACAAATTAAGCAATATCCCTCTTCATGCCTCCCCACGAATACACATCCCTCAAGTCTCAATACATTTTGGCGGAACCAGGGTGGATAGAACAAGAAAAGTTATGGGCCTCATCAACAATTCTCTCTCTCAAACCATCGACACGTGGCACACACAACCTACCTTGGTATCTAAGGGCCCCATCTCCCAATTTGGATAAAACCTCTATATTGCCCTCTTTCATAAAGGCCTTCAATTCAAGCAAGGAGGAGTCTAGATCTTGTTTTGCAATCACCTCATCAACCAAAGAAGATTTAGAACCATCAACAACAATAATCACACCATTACCCACATCTTCCAACCTCACCCCTAGTCTAGCCAATCTATGCACCTCCCTAGCCATCTCCCTATCACCACCATCCGCATGAGCTAGGCTGCCCATAGACACCCGACTCAAAGAATCCATCACAATATTTGCCTTACTCGGAAAGTAATATACACTCATCTCATAGTCCTTAAGAAGTTCTAGCCACCTTCTTTGTCTCAAGTTGAGATCTTTTTGTGTGAAGAGATATTGGAGTCTCTTATAATCAATGAAGACATCAACATACACCCTATACAAATTATAACGCCAAATCTTTAATGCAAACACTATGACGGCCAATTCAGGATCATAGGTAGGATAGTTCTTTTCATGCACTTTGAGTTGCCTCGAAGCATAGACTATGACCTTACCATTTTGCACTAGTACATAACCCAAACCAACTCTAGATACATCAAAGTACATAACAAAACCCTCAAGCCCATCCAGTAGGGATAATATAGGAGCTTATACCTATATATCTTTCAATGTTTCGAACCTCTTTTCATATTCATTAGTCCACAAAAACTTAACCTTCTTTTGAGTCAATTTTAACATAGGGGAAGCAATGGAGGAGAACCCATCCACAAACCTTCTATAACCTACAAGTTATAAGAAACTCCTAATATCTGAAGGTGTCAATGGTCTAGGCCAATTTCTAACCACATAGATCTTCTTAGGATCCACCTTAATACCATCTCCCAACACCACATGACCTAAGAATGCAACCTCCTTCAACCAAAACACACATTTTGCATATTTAGCATACAATCTCTCCTCCCTTAATCTTTGCAATACAAGTTTTAAAGGGCCCATATTCACCTTCCTACTATGTAAATAGATCAAAATATCATCAATGAAGACCACAACAAAGGTATCCAGGTAGGTCTTGAAGACCTTATTCATTAGGTCTATGAAGATGGATGATGCATTAGTAAACCCAAAGGACATCACCATAAATTCATAGTACACATATCTTATTTGGAAGGCCATCTTGGGAATATCAGACCCCCTCACCCTTACTAGATGGTAACTGAACCGAAGATCAATCTTACAGAAAAGCTAGCTCCTTGAAATTGGTCAAACAAGTCATTAGTTCTTGAAGAGGATATCTATTCTTCATAGTGACCCTTTTGAGTTGCTGGTATTCAATGTGAAATCAAAGTGATCCATATTTCTTCTTTACAAATAATACCGGTGTACCCCAAGGTGATTGGCTAGGTTTACTAAATCCCTTCTCTAACAAATCTTTCGATTGTTCTTTTAATTCATTCAACTTTGTCGGCGCCATTCGTTAAGGGGGAATGGAGATTGGTTGAGTGTTGGGAAGGAGATCTATGCCAAAATTTATCTCCTTTTTGGGAGGGAAACTAGGAAGATCATTTGGGAAGACATATAGGAACTCGTTTACAATGGGGACCGACTCGATGGAAAAGACTTTGGACTCCAAATCTTTGACCCTCACTACAAAAAAAAACACCCCTTGGAAATCTACCTATGGTCCCTAATGCATGAGATGAATCTACCCTTTACTACCACATTATGAGTTTTCCACTCATGGATGGGTTCATTTGGAAATTAAAACTTGACCCTACGGGTTCTACAATCAATAGAGGCATAGTATGCATGCAAACAATCCATCCCAAGAATAATATCAAAATCAACCATATCTAATTCAACAAGATCCCAAGGTAAAATTTTCTGAAAGATGCAAACCAAACAATTTCTATACATCCTCTTAGTAATAATAGATGCACCAGTAGGAGTGGGCACCTCATATGATTCATGCAAAAACTCCGACTCAATATGGAACTTTTTAGCAATAAAGGGGGTAACAAAGGAAAGGGTGGCACCAGGATCAATCAAAGCGTATATATGAAGATCAAAATTTTCAATATACTGGTAATAACATCGGGGAACGCACCAACCCTTTTACTCCCATGTAGAGCATAAAACTGGTTGTGTCTTGGGGCACCACCTTGAGGACCATCTCTACCCAATGGAATCACATTTGCACCCTAGACCTTGCCACGATTTGTTGGACAGTCCACCCTCTTCTGACCAAGCTCCCCACATTCAAAACATGCATTGGAACCCCTCAAACATGGGTGTAACACCCTAAATATTTTTTATGCTAAGACCGATTCAGCATTCACATGATATAGGATTTTAATTGAGGATTCTTAATTGATCATAGATGGTAAAGTCAATTTCTTAGTATGGGAATAGAATTGCAGTTGATATGAGGTCGTAGTTCTAATGTATGATTTTATAAACATTAGGTGAACTAATAACTTGTAAGTTGTATATACATGCTAGGATCAATTCTAAGTACTTAAACTACATTAGGTGTGATTTAGAGTCATAAACGATCTTTTACATCAAGTCAAGTTCAAAGAATTTCTAGCAATTAAGTTTTCATATGAGTCTATAGAAGGGTCAATTTCAAATGACTATATATCCTAATGTATAATGAGTTGGATGATCCATAATATAACAAATCAAATATATTCGAATTCGCTTTCTGATGCATCTAATTTCACATTAATCGGAGTTCGAAGAAGAAAGTTCTGACCATTTTACTGGAGAGGTGCAGAGTTGTCCGAAAGTCCGTGCACGGAGTGCGTCGCGGACCCTCCCTGGATGAGTTACTGACATTTTTTCTTTATAATTTGAGGGTTTTTATCATAAAACCTTTAGGGTTCTATTATATAGTCTCCAAAACATATAAAACATCAGTTTTCATGATTAAAACCCTCTCTCTTCTCTCCTAAACATAAACCCTCAAGAATCATCAAGAAAATCATCAAGTTAGGATTAGATTCCAAGATTCCTCCTCAAGGTAAGTT
>JAOTQJ010052324.1:0-14371 GCA_025642045.1 Solanum sejunctum
TGAGAGACTACCTAGCACTGAGTGGACTAGAGGCAATTACCTAAGTCCTAGAACTATGTGCCGCCTTAGGTAAAAGGATTAGAGGCAATTACCCAAATTTCTAAGAGGCGAGTACCCTAAATATAAGGGCTTGAGTCGAGTTCCCATGTCCAGGCTTGAGGCAAGTACCCGAGTCCAAGAACTAGAGGAGAGTACCCGGTTCACACATGGCTTCATGGATCCACATAGGTATTATGAAGTTCAATGTGACAAAGTAATTTCACCCTTTCTTTCGGTGTAGGGAAATACATCGAGGCTCTATGGATTAGCTCCCATGGTTTATGTCAGTTATAATCTCTCTCACATGTTCAAGTTATTCTCATTTTCCCATGAGGTATCCTAATGATAATTTAAATGGTTCCTTTATGTTAAGTCCAAAGGTGATTTAAAGTTCCTATGATTATTTATTTCATAAATTCAAATGGTATTTCCCCTAAAAGTATATGATGATTTATACATGTGCGCAAGGTGTTCTCTATTATGATTGCTGATGTTCCTTGCATAATAAAATAGTCTTTAATATAAAGTGATGTATTTTTCATCCAAGAATATTGATACTTTAGTTATGTATGAGACCTTGCATTTCTCATTATCTTTTAACTCCCCAAAGCTTTATGGTATATATCATTCTTGATCCATGGTTTTCCTTACATATGCTCATGTCCCCCTTATGTCCCTAAGATATTCTCTTTTGATGATTTATTATGGTTCTTTATTATTATGACCTATGCAATATTCCTCATCCTCTAGTACAAGGTATATGAATGAGCTACTCATGCCACTTTATTATGCTTTTTATGTCTTATGCAAGTATGATTACCTCCACGTATGTTTTACCTTAAGCATTGATCAAGTATGACATATTGATTATATTAATGCATTTCTATTATTATGGCTTGCTTTCCCTGTTGCATTGCATCCCATACACTTTGATCACTACAAGTACTAATGCGTACTCTATGCCTACATGATTTCACCATGTAGGGACCGATGCTCCTTGATATCCTACACATGGCTACCTTGGACATGTGAAGATTGAGTTTGTGGTGAGTCCTCTACTTTAGGTATAATATCCTACTTCTATCTTACTCACGTTGAGAATTTATTCCACTTTATTTTCTTGTTTGAGGGTGAGCCTTGAACATGTCTAGGCTTCATCCTATTTATGCTTAGAGGTATTGTTGGATACTACGCTATGCACCTCATTTGATGTTCAGATTTTATGGAGACATATCCCTTAGACCCTATATTTTATGTGATACTATTTGATGCTATTGATTATTATGAAAAGTGATGAAAGTCCCAAGTCCCTAAATGCCCCCACATCATGAGTCATACTTACCCGCCCCTTAGACTTATTTGCAATGTGATTCATGTTTATCCTCTTCGCTATAACATCCCCATAGCGTGAGTCCAAATCCAAGCTTCCCTTAGTAATTATTTGCTATATGCTTATGTATCTTTTATTATTTTTGCAAAACCTAAGATGTGCAAACAATATGTTAAGAGGCTCGTTTAGGTACCCTTTGGGCTTCACATTCACCGTGTTATGTCTAGGACCTAGTCTTGGGTCGTGACACTCTTGCTATTCCTAAGACTTATTTATGTTAAACATTTGGCATCATGAGGGTGAGCCCAAAAAGTGTCTTGACCCTCGCTCTAATCTATGTTTAGAGGTGTTGTTGGAATATTATGATATATTTATGCAATAAGCTTGACTCCTTATGATTTTATGATTATCAAAGACTTTCTATTAGTCTCGCTTCCCTTTTTATATTATCTCTTGTTGTTGTTCACTTTGCTTCCGCGATAAAGGATGTGCGGTCGATATGCTAAGAGGCTTTTTTGGATCCCTTTGGGTTCTCATTTGCCGTGTCATATCTATGCTTAGGCTTGGGTCATGAAAAACTTGGTATTAGAATATTAAGTTGTTAATGGTCCTTGAAATCCAACACACCGCGTTGATTAGAGTCTTATTCATGGTTGTGAAGTGTGCCACAATGATGAGTAAAAGGCTATGAGGCATTTTCAGGAAATGTTTCACTTCTTCATGATCTATGTCATGCGGTAGAGCTAAGTCCCCAATGGCTTATCACCGATACCTAACCATTATGTTTCTGAATATGTCTCAAGATATTCAAAATGGTGACATTTCCAATATGGAGGTTCACAATTCTCTATGGATATTGGCCAAAGCTTTGAAGACCTAACTCAACCAACTAGTGGGCACCCTCGAGAGCTAAAATGATAAGAGGGGGAAGAAAAAAGCCAAGAGAGCCTGAGTTAAGGGTGTTTCATCTTCTACTAGACTATCGGTGCCCGAATATACAAAGAAAAGGACCCATTTTTACCATTTGGCAAGGGTGTGGAAAGAAACACCAAGAGAGATACTTGGCGGGGATTATGGATTGCTTCAAGTGTAGTGATTTTGAGAGTAAGATGAGGGGTTGCCCGGTGGCCTCAAAGGAGGGGTGCAATTCGAAGGGAGTCTTCCATATGCTAAGCCCAATCTCAATGGTAGGATGATCCATCCTAGGTGCCTAAAATGTAGGAGAAATCATAATGGCACATGTCTGAGGAACACGGGTGCATGCTTTGGGTATGGGAAGATGGTCTATAAGAATGGTAACCGTCCATATGTTCAAAAAAAGGGTAAGCGTGTTGGTGTTCAAACTTCTTCTCTATGCCACAAGTATGTTAAGCACCATCCGAGAGATGGTTTAGATGGTTCAAATGCATGTCTTAAGTATAATGTAAAGGATAATTAGTGTGGACATTGCCCATGGGTTACTAAAGACTCTGAGGATGACTATCAACGTGCGTAACCAAACCTCTCTAGGGGTCACTAGACTTGGCATGTTGCTTTATAGGTATGTTAGAGGTTTTCAATTTTGATGTGTATGCATTGATAGACCCGTCTGCCACTCCTTCTTTTATTACTTCTTTTGTTGCCAAAAAACTTGATATTAGTCTCAAATTATTGTGTGAACCTTATGAAGTGTCTACCCATATTGGTGAACCCATTGTTACTAAAAGAATCTATAGAAATTCTCCCATGTTCATTTTGCATAAAATCTTACCTTGTGATTTTGTTGAATTAGATATGGTGGATTTTGATGTCATTCTTAGAATGGATTGGTTGCATACATATTATACTTCTATTAATTGTAGAACCCTTAGGGTCAAGTTTCAATTCCCTAGTGACCTCGTCCTTGAGTGGGAAAGTCATGATGTGGTGTTCAGGGGTAGATTATTTCTTATCTTAAAGCCTAAAAGTTGATTTCTATGGGTTGCTTCTATCATCTTGTGAGGGTTAGAGATGTGGAGTCCAATGTTCTTTCTATTGAGTTGGTTCTGGTGGTTAATGAGCTACTTGATATCTTTCCTAATAAGATTCCTAGTGTTTCTTTCGAAAGGGAAATAGATTTTGGTATAAACCTCTTTCCCGATACTCAACCCATTTCTATTTTCCTTTACCATATGGCCCCGATGGAGTTGAAAGAGCAATTGAGGGATTTGTTGGCGAAGGGTTTTATAAGGCCTAGTAAATCACCTAGGGGTGCACTGGTGTTGTTTGTGAAGAAGAACGATGGTTCTCTCAGGATGTACATTGATTACCGACAAATTAATAGAGTCACCATAAAGAACAAGTACCCTTTCCTACGGATTAATGACCTTTTTGATCAACTTCAAGGGACTAGTCACTTTTCTAAGATTGATCTTTGGTCCGGGTATCACCTAGTGAAAGTGCGGGAGTATGACAATCTCAAGACGACTTTCTAAACTAGGTATGGGCACTTTGAGTTTGTGGTTATGTCTTTTGGGTTGGCTAATGCACTAGCTATATTTATGGATCTTATGAATAGGGTATTTAAATCCTACCTTGACTTGTTGTGGTTGTTTTTATTGTGGTGTCGGGTGATGGTATTAAGGTGGATCCTAAGAAGACGGAGGTGATTAGAAATAGGACTAGATCTTTGACTCTATCGGACATTAGAAGTTTTTTGGGTTTGGCGGGTTATTGCCGGAGATTTGTAAATGGTTTCTCTTCTATTTTTTCTCCTATAACTAAATTAACACACGAACAAATAAGTGTGAGAAGAGTTTCCAAACATTGAAAGATAAGATTGTCTCTGCTCCTACCTTGGCTCTACCGGAAGGGTTGGAAGGATTTGTTGTATATTGTGATGCCTCAAGAATTGGTTTGGGTTGTGTTTTGATGCAAAGTGGTTAGGTGATAGTGTATGCCTCTAGACAACTTAAGGTGCATGAGAAGAATTATCCCACCCGTGATCTTGAATTGGCAGCCGTGGTATTTATTTTGAAAATTTGGCATCACTAAATATATGGGGTTCATGTTAATGTGTTTACCGACCCTAAGAGTTTCCAATGTTTTCACCCCAAAAGATCTTAACTTGAGATAAAGAAGGTGGTTAGAGCTCCTTAAATATTATGATATGAGTGTGCATTATCAACCCAACAAAGCCAATGTTGTGGCTGATGCTCTAAGTAGGGTGTCTATGGGTAGTCTAGCTCATATTTATAATTGTGGCAAAAAGGCCGCTAGAGAGGTTCATAGGTTGGCTAGGTTGGGGGTTAGGATGGATGAAGTTGATAATGGGGGTGTATTGGTTGTTGATTGATGTGCTGTCAAATTACAGCACATTTGGTGCCTAAAATAAGGGATGTCGTAAGTTCTTAAAGCAACTTTTTAGCATTTTTATGTGATTATTTGTTAATCTTGCAAAAAAGTTAGGTTGGCATGATTTTGAAGAAACGTTGCAGATCTTACTAAAGCATAGGCCATAAGATCCCACCTACGAGTCATAGTTCACACTATAATTTGTAAGGTGGTGTCATAATAGGAATCACAAACCAAAACTTCAGAAATCGACCATGTAAGGGTCACTCATGTGAGCGCAATGTATAAGTCGTAAGACACATTATGACTTGTACAAGTGGACTCATAGCAAGAATTAGAGAACCAAAATATTAGACGAAAAAACTGAAGACCATGACTACGAGACACATACAAGTCGTAGCTCAAGCAACGACTCGTACATATAGGTTGTACTAGTTTAGTCCAAGATGCCAAGATCCTGATATGAGATCCTAACTACTACTCATAGTTCATCCTACGAGTTGTAACTGCAAAATTTATCAGATGCCAGCTATCTTTTCTGCATAATTTTTAGGGTTATTTTGTATATACTATAAATAGTTTAAGTTAGGTTTTTGAGAGAAGGGGATGAGAGAGAGAGAGAGACAAGGGTTGACAGTTGTAAGTATTAGCCTTTGTCTTTAAGCTCTAAAATATTCTCCCAAGAATATTTTAGGGTTTCAACTTAGATTATTATTTTCCCTTTGAAAACCCATTTTTGGGGTTTGCAAATCTTGTGCTACACACTTTGGAATTTATCAAGCTTGTGGGTTCGCAATTTGGGTGTCTTCACTTTCATTAGAGTTGGTAAAATTCTCAACTATGCCTATTACTTGAATTTTTATGTGTTTTATCTTAGCCATAAGTAGCTAAGTACCCACAACTTGGAGTTGTGGGAACCATGGCTAGTTAATTTGAGATGACCTAGGTTTCGTGCATTTCAATGATTGGGGTTTTGCATGTATTGTCTATTTCCCTTCATTATTAATGTTATTTGGTGGTGCCAACACCAAACCCTACCTACTATCACGATCCCGACGAAGGTAGTGATGAATAGGAAAAAGAAAGTAGATGATAGTATTCGGTTGATGTGTTCCCGTCTAATTGACCAAACCTGACCAAGGGAAGGTTGACTGGGACAATAGGTAACGATTAGTTGGCACGCCATGGTAGCCGACCAAGTTCCATGGTGAAATTCAACCTTCACCTTCAGAAGAGGGCTGGAAAAACCTAAGTTACCGTCCTGCATGCAGTTCACCTACTGTAGTTAGGTTATCTAGGGTATTTGAGTCAATGAGCCATGGGGAGCACAATTCCCAAGTTGTCCCCAGATTTGAGTCTTTTATCGCATTTTAGTTAGTGTTTATTTTATCTTTGTTTTTTAATCACATGAAACCCCCTCCATTTAGAGATTGTAGTTATAGACACTAGAAATGATTAGTGGTGAATTCTTATAGACAAGCCCTATATTCCCTGTGGATTTGACCCTAACCTCGGTTAGGTTAATTAATAATAATGACTACTTTCTTATTGGAGCGTGACCATCAATCATTGATGGTTCTATATCTTCCTTGCTAGAGGAGGTAAACAAAAAATAAGATCTTGACCCTGCCTTGCTAGAGTTTAAGGTCTTAACGAGAGATGGTAAAGTGGAGGTTTTCTCACAAGGGGGAGATGGTACCTTAGGTACCAAGGTAGATTATGTGTGACTAGTGTTGATGACTTGAGGGAACTGATTTTGAGAGAGGCTCATGATTCATCCTATTCTATTCTTCCAAATTCCATGAGAATGTATAGAGATTGTGGGAAGGCACCTTGGTGAAGTTGGTGAGATGACTTTGATTGTACCGGATTTGGTTATGAAAGCTTTGGAGAAGGTGAGGTCGATGAGGGAAAGGTTGAAGACAACTCAAAGTGGGAAAAAGTCATATTCCGATGTTAGAAGGAGAGATCTTGAGTTTAAGGTTAATAGTTTAGTCTGCTGTAAGATCTCACCCATGAAGGTTGTGATTCGGTTTGACAAGAAAGGGAATTTAGGCATAAGGTTTGGGGGTCCTTATAGGGTGTTGAAGAGAATCGGTAAGGTAGCTTACGAGTTGGAGTTGCCATTGATATGAGTATGATTCATTCGGCCTTCCATGTTCCTATGTGGAGAAAGTGTACGGACCCAAGTACTATTATGCTTTTAGATGTTGTGGGTATTATAGAAGATTATTTGACCTACGAGGAGGTCTAGATATAGATTTTGGATGGATAAGTGAAGATATATAGGAACGCAGATGTTGCATCTGTGAAGGTCCTTCGGAGGAATCAACAAATGGAAAGTCTCATGTGGGAAGCCGAAGTGGACTTGAAGAAGCAATGTTCGTACCTCCTTCATCCTACTTAATTTTAAGATAACAAATTAAGTTCTATGCCTGATATCAATTCCTAAGTTTCAGCTCTCATATCATGTTGCATGCATCCATGTTTATGTTGACAAGTTTATAGTGATTTTTAACATTCATGTTGAGATTTTTGAAAACGATGTTTAAGTGCATTTGTTGCATTCATGTTGGGCCAAAATCTTAACGATTACTTCTCTTATGCATGTTTCTTTGACATTTAGGGACGAATATTCCCAAGGGGCAGATATTGAAACACCCCCTTCCCCGCCAAAAAAGGTCTTATAAATGTGCTTTGAAAATGCCCATAATCATAATTTCTATATATCTCAAAATTTGTGTGCGATATCAAAAATCCAATTTCATATTCTTGATCAGGTGCAAAATTGAGTAGTAAATGGATATAACCTCGATTTTGGAGGACATGTAAAAAAAATAATTTTCGCAAAAATTTGATTCCAGTAGCCATCTGCAGCTAGGCTGTGACGCGCTAAGGGCACAAATCAGTGTTGGAGTTGCCTGCTCGATGGGTCCATGCGGACCTGATGCGGACTAGTGTATTATTTTCCTCAATTTTTTATTTCGACCCAAATTCCTTCGAGTCATAGCCCCATACCCACTTATGCGTGAAAACACCTATACTTAGCCATTTTTCAACTCTATATAACTCAAGACCCTCTCAAAAACCTCTCCAAGGCTTAACCAAATATCTCATCCAAAATCAAGTGTCTCAAGCTTAATTCCTGTTCTCAAGAACTATATTCAAGCTTGAAGATTCTCTTCAAGTCAACATTAAGGAATCCCCAAATTTAGGTATGTGGGTTTTATCGATTGGGTCCTTTCACCCATGGAGCCCAATTTCCATTTTTATAAAAATTGCATATTTTTGTCACGACCCAAACTAGGGCCTAGATGTGACACGACGCATGGGGACCCCGAAGGAACCCCAAGCAAGCCTATTGAAGTATCATCACACATTGTTGGTGATGGAAGCATTAAACATCAATAAGAGAGTATAAATGGCATAAAGACTAAGGTAAAACCTTCATTTCATAAAATATCAAGAGAGTCAAGCTTATAGCATCATTACATACTTGTCCAACAACACCTCTAAACATAGAACTTAGTGGGGGCCAAGATAAGCAACCGCGATCACCCTCATAGTAATGATAATTGGTAATCCAAATACACAAGATACAATCTAAATATAAGCAGTAGAGAAGATAGATATTGTCCCCATACATAAGAACTCACCAAAAGCTAACTTGAACAATCTGTCTAGCCATTTGGAGGATGATGATCAAGTGGGGCTCTAGTTCCTACATGGTAATATGATGTAATCATAGATTATGTGTTAGTATATTTTAATGTACTAAGTATGTAGGATGCAATGCAACAAGAGATAGGCAACATAATCAAAATGCATTATCATAGCAAAAGATAGTATATTAGCAACATACATGCATGAACAATGCTTGAAATAAAACATGCTTGAAAAATAATCATAATTACATAGCTTGTCTAACAAAATAAAGTGACATGCTAGATCATCCAAATACCTTGTACTAGAGGGTGAGGGATATAGCATGAGTCATAACCCTTTCTAGTAGGTAATGGATAGTACATAAGGGTAAAGAGATAGCATAGTTCATAATCGAGATAATGCATGGCACATGAGGGTAGAAGGTAGCTTTGGTCATATCCCTTACATGCAAGCATGGGATAATATATAATATTGAATTGCATATGAGGGTGAGTCTTACCATATAGTTCATAACCCTTTCATATGAGTACATTGCATAACCTCAAATCATACACGAGGGTAAGGAGAATAACATAGTTCATGACCCCTTCATGTAGATATGAATAAGTAAGTAGCATTGATTCGTACATGAGAGTAAGGTTTATGATATAGTTCATAACCACTACATGCAGAAATTGGCCTTGTATTAGAGGTCAAAGCGTATGACATAGTTCATAACCCCTTTTAGTAGGCTTCATAATAAACAAGAGCGTAAATCTTAGCATAAGGACTCATTAAGTCATCAATAATTCCCAAGAACACAATGAACATGAGAGCCCAACACTTCACTTGCAATGCAATAGGTGCTTTACATGATTTAAACATATATATACATTCCTTTCATCACCATAAGCCACTTGGCTCAGAAGCCATGCAAAATAGACCATCAATAATTCAGGAACCCTAAATCAGACATTTTATCAAATATTTGGTGGATATTTAAATCTAGTGTAAAACCATACAATTCAAGTGTGTAATTATGATAGAAAATTCAATATAAAACCATCAATGGATACTTGGGAATCATGTGTGAAATAAACCTATGAAAGAAACCCACATACCTTGACTTTGGGAAATCTTTGAAGAAGATTGGAGATGAAGACTTGAAAGGATCCGAATGAGTTTTTGGACTTGAAATTTGGAGATAAAATATTGTTTAAGTGCTTAAGAGAGTATTTGGGAATGTCTTGAATGATATAAGGGTGAAATAAGGCTAAGTATAGGTATTTTCACACATAGGAGGACTTAGGCCTAAGATTCAAAAGTCGTGCACTGGGATTAAAAAACTAAACAGAAAATACGCAGTGGTGTGTTGAGCCAGCATCGGGGATTGCTCACTGGGAATTGGCACTTTATAAATTGAAACTGTGATTTATTTGCTCTAAAATCAGGTTAAACCCATTTTCCACTCAAGTTTACTCCCTAAACGATAATATGAATTTGGATTTTTGAAATCAGGTACGTATTTTGAGATATATAAAAATTACAATTCCAGGCACTTCGAGGTACATTTTCAAGTACTTTTTAGAGTCGTTTCAATATCTCCCCCTTGGAAACATTTGTCCTCTAATATCAAAGAAATGTACATAAAGGAGTAATCATGAACAAATCAGCCTCAACAATAATGCAACAACAAATTTGAAACACCATTTTCAAAACCTTAGCACAAGTGTCAAAATCATCATGAACTTGTTAACATAAACATGAATGCATGTAAATGACATAGGGGCCGAAGCATAAGACTTGGAATTATAAAAGGACTTGATATGTTATCGTAATCTTGAATAGAATGAAAAAGGTATGAATATTGCTTCTCCATGCTCGTGTGGCTCACCAAGAGACACTATCGAGTTGATGATTCTTCCAAAGGGCGTTGACAAACACTACACCCTTAATAATAAACTTGTCTACCCATTCATCCAATATTGCCACTGAGACCTTCTGCTAAGGCAACTCATCCTCCATAACACCTACAACCTCAAAGAGTTCTATAGCACTAGTGTCACCAACACATCCTCTCAACCTAGAAGCATGAAAAATCAGACAAACCATATCTATATCCATAGGTAATTCCCATTCGCATGCAACCTTACCAATCTTTCTTAACACTCTACAAGAACACACAAACCACAAACTCAATTCCCTTTCTTCCAATTTGGACCACACCCTTTATAGGTGGGACTTCCAATTGAACTAAACCATCAATACAAATACCTATAGCCTACCTTAGTATCTAAAGACACCATCTCCCCCTTAGGAGAAAACCTCCACCTTACCATCCCTCACCTAAACCTACTCTATCAAGATGGGGATAAAGGCCTTGCTTAACTAGACCCTCTTCAACCAAAGAAGATTCGGAACCATAAAAGCCACTACACCACCTTTCTCACTTCACCCAACCTCACCTTCTTTGAAATTTACAACATCATCCTAAATAATTCACAAGCTCTTCCTCACTTTCAGAAACAACTTGACACATTATTAGCAAGAAACACCATAACATAACAAGGTAGGTATTAAAGACCCTATTCATGATACCTATAGTTACAATCGGTGCATAAGTCAAACCAAAAGACACCATCCAAATTCTAAATGTCTGAGAGGACATCAAGGACTCATTGACCACAAGAATTGACTCAATAAAAATAACTTAGATTCAACACCCCTAACTCTTACAAGATGATAAAGGCAACACTTAGAGACAAATTGTATCTTAAGACAAGAAATAGACTTACACCTTCACTACCGCTAAAAGATAGGTTTAATGAGGAATTGGAATTTAACCCTATGAGTTCTACAACCGATGGATACACAATATGCATGTAATTAATCCACCCCAAGAATGACATCAAAATCTACCATATCTAACCCAATAATGTCAAGACCTAAATACAACATGACCGTGGAATAATTTCCATAGACCTTTCTAGCAAAAATAGACTGACTAATGGGATGAACACCAAAAAGTCCACAAAATAATTCGAAATAGACATGAAGCCCACTAGCAATAAAAGAAATAGTGAAGGTAATAGAGACAACCAAACCTTCCCATGCATACACATCAAGTTCAAAGGTAACTTCAACATACCAGTAGCAACATTGGGTGCCTCATCCACCCCTTGCCTCCTTTGAAAAACATTGAACCTATTACGTCTTGGAGTACCTCGTTGATTTATATAACTACTTTGACCTTGAGGACGACCCTCCTTGCCTTTGTTCCAGATTAAGGACAATTAATATGTGTGTGCTCTACTCTCCCACACCCATAAAACACACTTGAATTCTTTAAGCGTTTGCCACGATGATGCTTTTCACATTTTGATCATTTTAGAAATTTTATCCCACCATTGTCACCTTGGAACCTTTGTTTATCTATTCTTTCCATAGTAAGCCTCTTGTTTGGAGCACTAGAAGACCCTTGGCCTTGAAACTCGATACATTGTTGGAATTGGTCATCCTTAAATCGAGCCATCTTAGACTTTACACTACTCTTCTTCCCAAGCTTCTCCCCCTTGATTTGTTCAACATAGGTCTTGAGGTGGGACAAATCCATATCATTAATCAACATAGAGGACCGACATTCTTCACTCACCAATTTAGAGACACCCATCACGAACTTATTCATTCTAGCCCTTGGGTCGGCAACAAAGTGAGGATCATATTTAGAGAGTTGGTTAAACCTGAGGGCATACTCCCCTCATAATCATTAACCTATGAACTGCACTATCATGGCCACCCTAAGCTGAAAAGGGAAGAACCGATTAAGAAAAGCTACCTTAAACTCCTCCCATAGAAACACATCATTGTTTCCCTTCCCCTCATTCCATTGAGTAAACCATATTTGTGCTACCCCTTTTAGTAGGTAAGCCACCAACTCCGCCTTATCTTTACATCTAGGATCTATGATGGCCAATACCTTATAAATCTCATCAATAAACTATTGTGGGTCCACATCCAACTTTTACCCATAGAACTCTGATGGATTCATCGTCATGAAGTATCTCACCCTAGATCACTGGGTAGGAGCATGAGGGGCTTAGGCCCCTTGATTAACTTGATGGCCATATCTTAAGCTAGCAAGGTGAGAGCATCTCGGAGTTCACCACGAGCTAGTTGTTCCTCGGGAGCGTGGGCTCTTCTTCCTCTTATATTAGGCATGATCAACTAATATAGCGAAGAACAATAGTTAGGGGGGAAAATCTTACTTCAACTCTATATCACAACTTAGAACATGAAGAAGGAAAATATTTCATAAAATGTCTCACGGCTTCCTACTCACAGTCGTGGTACACAACACAACTATGAATAAAACTCTAATCGATGTGGTGTGTTGGACTCTAAGGATTTAACCAGCTATTGCTCTGATACTAAGTTTGTCATGATCCAAACTAGGGCTTAGATGTGACACGGTGCATGACAACTCCGAAGGAACCCCCAACAAGCCTCTTAATATATCATTACACCTCCTTGGATGTGGAAGCAATTATACATCTATAAAAGCATAGAAATGAGGGCGTAAGGACTATGGAAAAATCTTTATTTCATAAAACATCAAGAGAGTCAAGTTTATAGCATCATTACATACTTGTCCAACAACAACTCTAAATATAGAACTTAGCGGGGGATAAGACAAGTAACCAGGCTCACCCTTATAGTAGTGACAATAGGTAATCCAAATATACAAGATATAATCTAATCATAAGCATGAGGGAAGATAAATATTTGTCCCTAGACATGAGGATTTACCAAAAGCTAACTTGAACAATCCGTCTAGCCACATGAAGGAGGATGATCAAGCGGGGCTCTGGTTCCTACATGGTGATATCATATGGGTATAAAGTATGCATTAGTACATTTTAATATACTAAGTATGTAGGATGCAATCCAACAAGAGATAGGAAACATAATCAAAATGTATAATTATTGAAAGAGATAGTAAATTAGCAACATGACATATATGAACAATGCTTGAAGTAAAGCATGCTTGAAAAATAATCATACTTATATAGCTTGTTAACACAATAAGATGACATGCTTAGATCATCCAAATACCTTGTACTAGAGGGTGAGGGATATAGCATGAGTCATAACCCTTTCTAGTAGGTAATGGATAGTACATGAGAGTAAAGAGATAGCATAGTTCATAGCCCCTATATGTAAACATGAGATAATGAATAGCACACGAGGGTAGCAGGTAGCATGGGTCATAATCCCTACATGCGAGCATGAGATAAAACATAATATTGAATCACATATGAGGATGAGGCATACCACATAGTTCATAACGACTTCATATGAGTACATTGCATAACCTCAAATCATACACTAGGATAAGGAGTAAACATAGTTCATAACTCCTTCTTGTAGATATGAGTAAGTGAGTAGCATTGATTCGTACATAAGGGTAAGGTGTACAACATAGTTCATAACCCCTATATGTAGAAATTTACCTTATACTATAGGGTAAAGCATATAACATAGTTCATAACCCCTTCTAGTAGGCTTCACAATTCGTAAGAGCATAAACCTTAGTATAAGGACTCATTACCTCATCAACAATTCCCACGAACACAACGAACATGATAGCCCAACACTTCACTTGCAATGTGATAGGTGCTTTACATGATTTAAACACATATATACACATTCCTTTCATAACCATAAGTCAGTTGACTCATAAGCCATGCAATAGACCATTAACAACTCCAGAACCCTAAACCAAATATTTTATCAAACCCTTGGTGGGTGTGTAAGGCTAGTATAAAACTATGCAATTCAAAAGTATAATCATGCTAGAAAACTCAATGTAAAACCTTCAGTAATAGCCTCAAGCAATGTACATCAAAATCCTTCATCAAATCTCACAATAGATCTTAAATTCATAGCTCAAAACATGTTGAAACAACCATAATTTCATGAAACCCCAACATAGTATGCAGTGAAATTCATAATAAGTAAGACCCCTAAGTAAATCAACTTTAAATT
>JAOTQJ010052335.1:0-14371 GCA_025642045.1 Solanum sejunctum
TTTAGAATTTAATAAACAAAATTATAACTTTAATAATTTTTTTAATTATTTTTTTATTAAAGAAAGGTGTAAAATTATATGGTATGTATCAATATATATTTTTTACTAATTTGGAATTTAATAATCTTTTTATTTATTTGTTATTATTTTTTTAAAAAAATATAATCTAATATAATATCAATTGAGTATCAATATATCATTAGACTATCATAGAGAATTGAACACATTTTATATAATATTGATATCATATATATATATCATTGGAGTATCACGTAAAATTATTTTACAGTATTTATGCATAGCAAAATAAAAAGATTAAAAAAATAAATAAATAAACAATTTAGATCATCTGTTCATTAAAAATAAATAATTTCATACTTGATATATTTTACGTATTTCGCCAAATTTTTATCTCATAACAATCTACATTTGTCCTACGTACCTAACAATCCAAAAAACCAATGAAAGCATTTTTTTCCTATTTCCGTTTCCAATATAACCCGATTTGCTATAAATAGAAAATCGGGTTAACGGGTTTGGCTTAAACCTCAGCGCCTTACAAAGCAGACACCATTACCAATACCTCTAGAGCTTCTTCAATGGCGCTTATCATCCAAAAACCATTGCTATTTTCTACAAAACTATCACAAAGTCGTGGCCTTTTCCACTTTTCTCTTAAAAGAGTGTCTTTTTCTTCTAGATTCAGATGCTATGCTGCCGTTTCACAAAGACCCCTCAGGTTAGTAAGTAAGCCAATGTAGAAAGGTGTACATTAATCTTGATTTTTTTCTTTTTTCCTGACTTGGGTTTTGTTTGGAATTGGATTGTATGTTCAGATATGCTGTTCTTGGTGCTGGATTTGCTGGATTATCTGTGGCTTGGCATTTGTTGCAAGTATCCCCACTTTGTCTTTACATACATTTATTGCTTGTGGAGTATTTATTTCACTTTCGTAGGCAGTGTTCGTAATTTTTTATGCTACTGTTAGGCAGGGGTTGAGCTATGTATGGCCAAGGTGTTCATCTGAACCCCTTTGTTTATATATAATTAAACTTATTTTTTTATGTATACATAGTAGATGTTGAAATCCCTTTGGGTTTTTGGAGTGTTCACTTCATATTTTTAACCTTCTTAGTGAAAGATTTGGCTTCACCACTGTAATTGTATTATAAGTGTATTGGTAGCATTGGAAATAGGATATCTATTTGTAACAATTCTATGGTGTATTTATAGTTAGTAGGCATTTGAACATGAATTGAGTGATACTTGAAAAAGATAATAATTGTATTTGAAGTTAGGTTGAAAATGGGCGTTTGGAAGTTGGATGTGTTGAACATTTATTTCACTTGAAAAAATGTTGAAGTTTTTTCGTGAGAAAATTTGAGCCCTCATCTATCGGAAACAACCTTTCGATGCCACAAAACTTGGGTAAGGTCAGCGTAATCCTACCCTTCCTAGACCCACTTATGGTAGTATGTTGTTGTCCAAGGAAAATTTCTCTGGACCACTTTTTGAAGTTTGGAGTGAAAAATTGAAAGAATGAATATCCAAACAGGTTTTTGTGAATTTTTTTTTAATGTCCAAATAGGCCTGATCCTTTTGCGAATTATTCTTGTTAGGAATTCGTTTCATCCAAGTCTAGAAAATCTTTATACTATACATATTGCTTAATTCCATTGACAGATTCGTTTTATCTGGGTCTTAATGCTAAGTTACTTATGGCAGCTTCTTTTTTCCTTTTCAGTTCAATTATCATAGGCAGCTAGTTACAGCTGCATCTGTTTTATGTTGTGCAGCAAAGTTCAGAGGAATCAAATGTTTGCATAGACATATACGATGAAGTTGGCATTGGTGGAGGTGCTTCTGGAATGTCTGGTGGACTCCTTCATCCATATTCCCCCAAAGGTGCACGTGAACGCTTTTACTGGGAGGAGACAACTCATTAGACTTCAGAGTTCTTCCTTCAAATTTGTTCCTTTTATCCCTCTCCTAGCGTTCACTTAAAGATAAAGAATTTATTCTGATATAATCCTTTTCTAAGATTTAACTCAAAATTTGCAGTTAAGCTTCTGTGGCGGGGTGAAGAGTGCTGGGAAGAAAGTTTAAAGCTTCTAAAAATTGCTGAAGATGCTCGATCTTCCAAGTCAGTAGACATGGTAATGCCAAAAACTGGGCTAAAAGAAGGTGACTTTATAGTTAGGAGAAGGTTAGTAGTAAATAAAGCATGCAATATGTAAACTGCTAAGGCGTTTCTCTTGTTATATATATAATAATAAGATCTCATTGATGTTTGTGCAAAAGTAGAATATGGGGAGTATACCAAAATATAGAAAATGTAGAAAAAAATGTGGTTTTCTAAAAACAACACCAGGTCTTCTCTATTTACAGGGACCTTATGGGGGCACGAAAAGGAAATATGGGATAAGAGGCTAATCCTCAACTGTTTTGCTAAGACATTTGGTATATAATTTTGGGTATGTTGGTAATAAATTCTAATTCTACATATGTAAAAATGTTATTCCATTTCCACTTGATGTTAATATTTTCGTTTTAAATCACTGACATAAAATGTTAAGTTTAAATAATTATTCACTGTTCCGTCCTGCTTAAAATCACTTTGACATCCATTTGTCTTTAGCATCAGATTAAGCATATCATACTATGAGAAAATAGCTTGTTTCTGTAGACTTGTATGTTCTACCAATTGAATATGTAATCATGGCTCATGATTGAACTGCAGCAGTTTATCTGAGCGTACAAGTGAACCTTTTTTATAAATGTGTTCACTACCACAAGTTGAAATTGACATGTAACTTTAGTCAACACTCTGCCCTATCTTTTGGTCCTTCATTGTGCTTATACTTTTTTTTAATATATGGAAGAGGTATAACCGTCTTTCTTATCGACTAAGCAAACTGGTTTTGAATGATTTAACAGCGGAATTGTGAGACCAGTGCTCTCTGTGAAGAATAGGGACGTCATGAATGATGTGAGTACATCAAATCATTACATGCAACAAGAAACTTATATTATTTTCATGATTATGGGTATTTGTCTTCTTTTCCTTGAGTAGAATGCTCAAAACTGCATTGCCAGCTGCAGAATTGAGTCGATTCACAAGGATGCTGCACAGAAGCTTGTACCTGACTTGTGTGTCCCCCTGGACTTAGCCTTCCATATGCCTGAAGCCGTGAATATTAATCCTCAGAATTATCTTGAGGTTTGAGGGGAGAAATCCTTATAACTATAGAATTCTGAACAGATCTATATTCCTTTGTCATTAAGGTCTTTTTATTATTGATTATCTTTCAGGCTCTCTACTTAGCGTGCAACACTTTTGTGAAATCCAAGTGCAGTTTGGGCATTTCATGTAAAGAGCTAAATTTGCACAAGGAATCAGTTCATAATCTTCTAGAATTAGCAGGTGTGCTATTGAATCACCTTAGCTTTCTCGGGTCCCTATAATAGTTTTGTATCACCAGAAAGACTGTAGCCAAGAAGTGGGTCTCAATTCCCGTACCCTCTTTCCATGTTCTCCATTGAAGTTGTTAGGCTTCCTTTGGTAGTTCATATTGGAGACCTCATCGTATGAATATTTTAATTCAGCTAGTTACTTGGTCAATCTCCTTGCTTCTCACGTGGATGTCATATACATTTATTAACTTTGGGTCAGGCTTTAAGGTGATCCTAATTCTTATTCTGGAATTTTGACAGTTCTTGTATTTCAAAAGGTTGCAAAGTCTTCCACGTTTCTTGCTTCTAATCAAATACAAAATTAACTTTGTACTCCTCTTCTAGCCCTACAAAAGATACTGTTAAGACAGACTTCAAGCAATGAACACCTTTATCTTCTGTAGAGTCTAGTCTAGCTCGTATTGGAGTTTTGACCTACTATATTTTTTTCTTCAGATTGTGCTAGTGTTTAGAGCAGATTGATTAATGAATTAGATGATTTTGTCAAATCCTAATGATTAGCATACTCTTTTCAGGTGATTATGATGCAGTGATCGTATGTCTAGGTTCTGGAGCAGCCTTTCTTCCTGAACTCTCTGGAAGGCTTCCTTTGAGAACGTGTAGGGGTGTTATTGCTCACTTGCAGCTCCCTGATCACATCAGGTATATGTGTAGGGGTGCTATTGCTCATTGAATATCTCCATTTTTTTTTATATTCACTCATATTGAGAAAAATGACGATATTGGCTTATTTCTGTAGTTTCCCCACTTACCATGAATATATTTCTTTAGCAATGTAGTGACAGGTTTATGGGAAGTACTGAATTTTTTATCTTTAGATACCTTAATATGAAGTCATAAATTACACTTTGATGTACATTAGCCTCTTATGATTATGATTGGCTAAATGTAACTACCGTCCCATTTCTGTTAACCCTGCATTAAACTCCATGGACTAAGATGTGTCAAGGAATGGTGTACGGATGTAAGACTAGCCTGAAAAGGTAATGCACAACCAAAAACTGCCAGGGTGTGGACTGCAACTGATCCAACTTTCTTCGTGATGCTACAAGAATTTTCGCTAGATTGAGTTTGTCTGTTCTGATTTCTAACATAGGGAATTGTGTTCAAGCCTAGATCAATTTTCAACCTATCATGATGTTCCAAGTTCCTAAAAAACCACTCTCAACTTTTTCATGTCTTCTTCCTTTATTTCTTTTTTTGGTGTTGAGTAACGGGGGAACACAGTTTCTAGTTTAAACTATTTTAACATCCATTGCCTCCAACATGCAACTAATTAGAAGTATTTGTGAATGATAAACTTCAGAGAGGATTATCCAGAAAACAGCCCCTCTATACTTTCAGATGCATGGCTTGCTGTCCAAGGACCTAAAACATTGTATGTGGGATCAACATGGGAATGGAAATCGAGGAACTTTTCGAGACACGTTCCAGAAGCAGAAGCTTCCAAAGCTCTTGAAGAGTTACTGCCAAAGGCATCTGCTGTATATCCAGCTATAAAGAATTGGACCGTAAAAGGAGCATGTGCAGGGCTAAGGGCAATGCCGCCACTCACTGCCGAAGGATCACTTCCACTCTTGGGTTGTGTAGATGAATTCATTGGCAGCCCAACAGAACGTAAGTACTGGTTATTTACAGGGCTTGGTTCCAGGGGCTTGTTCTACCATGCTTGGCTTGGGAAACTGATGGCAGAGGCTGTTCTTTCAAGTAATGAGGACTTGATCCCTTCAGAATTAACGTCATGGAAGCATCGAGTCAAGCAATAGAAGAGGATGCCAAATCTTATTATTATATTCAGTAATGTTGGACTGGCACGGGCTTTTGATAAAACGACAAGGCAAGTGATGCTTCATATAGTCGATCCTAATTGTTTGGAATTGAGGCTTAGTAGCTGTTGTACAGAAGTAGTTTGGCAGTCTCTCCAATGTGCCTCTTCCTTTCTGGAGGAAAATGATAGTCTTGTTCAACTGTACAGCAAAACATTGATGTTGCGTAGTAATGTTAATCAGATACTAATTTTGGAACCTAGATATCTTATTTACAGGCCATGTTTTTGTAGTTTTACCTATATGTTCTTCAAGGTAGCTTTCAAAGAGATGTAATGACAAAATTTACTGGAAAGATCATATTTTGAACTACTTTTGACAGGAGTTGAAGAGGTTATAACTTTGTATGGTTTACTGAAGATATGTAAGCACCACTACAAGGTAATTAAATCATGGTTGTAGAGATGATTAACGTTTGGTTGACTGTTAGAACTCAAATTCAATTGTTAAACTTTCAGACAACTATGTAATGTCAAAAAAGAAAGTAGTTCTGCTGATTTTTGAACATGATAAGAGAGGCTGCTTTGATCTCCATTACATTCATGAAAGCACTTGTGTCTCTTTGGACTTTTACCTTTCAAATAGAAGAGGGAGAGAGGTAATCGCAGTAGGAGAACCCCCTATCAGGGCGACTTCACATTGTTTTCTGACACACCTATCTTTGTTTCAGGAAAATCCTCTCCCTATTTAGGAGGATGCCACACCTTGTTCTCGTGAATGGGTTGTGATATATAACCTTTTTGCTCGACATCTGTTTGTGTTCACCCAAAATGGAAGTTGCCTGTCTTGGCCCACTCCCAATTCATGGTGAAATCCATTAAATTTGTTGGTAAAGCGCAAGGTTATGGCTGACAAGCAGAGCCTCAGATGATAGAGGATTCAAGTATAGCATATTGGTTAGTTTATTTTCTTTGTTCTTTTTCTAATTGTAAAAGAAAATAAATTGCAAGCTTCTTTATTTTCTTTTTAGTTTCTTTTTTTGTACTTTTTTCTTGAAGTGATTTCTACTTTGTTTGGATCTGTAGTTGAATAATGCATGACTAGAAGCAAAAACTTTGAAAGTGTTTGATATTTGAAAGATAGTGGAGTCAAAACAGATTTGGTCTGGCCAAATAAAAATTAATACATTATAGGATTACTATAAAGATATAATAGTAACTAGTGAATTATAATTGTTTGATGCACAGCTAGTCTTTGATTTTCAAGCACATAGTATTATCTTCATCCAACAGATTGCCAGCTGCAAAAATTTCTGTCCTTGTATGGGAAAAAAAAGAAAGTTGAATTGATTTCAGCTTCTTTAGACAGTGTAGTGTTGTTGGATGGTTTCAATGTCTAGTCCCTTTAGCTTGACCACTGATTCAACATGTCCCTTAAGTGTGTGGAGCTCCCTCAACCTTGCAACTTCAGCGCGGCGTTTAGCCTGTTCAGCAATCTCAGACAGTTCCCTGTAGTTCTTGTCGTTGAATAGGCCACTGGCTTCTGGTGTCTGAAGTCCGTGAAGTGTACGTTGAGCTAAAGCCCATTGTGCTTCCCTTTCACCCCTTCCATAGTCCTTCTTGGTTGTGAAGGCAGTCTAAGGTGTTCAAGAAACAAAAATACTAATCAGTCAAGAAGAGAATTCAATGAAATTTTCATGTTGTGGTAATTTGTTGCTTGTTTTTTACCTTGTTCTGGATCATTGTGTCCCATGCCCTTCCACTCAAGCCGAAACGGATGATGAATTTAAGGACATCTTGAGGTATGTAGGTAATAATGGTGTAGACCCAGATGATTGCTGCCCATCCCCATCCAATACCCTTGATCCTGGCGAATTCCCAGTTTGCATATACAGCAAGCACTGTAGCAACCTGAAAGTTGTGATTTTTGGTTAGCTATATATTCGAATGGAGTACTTTTGAGTCGGATAATTAACTCAGGTTGTGTATTCGAAGACTCACCAATTGGGCTGCTAAGAAAGCTCCTACAAGCATAAGGCCTGGGCGTTCCACAAAGGACCAGCTTCGTGACCTGGTCACGAAGATGAGAGCTTGACTGATTATACTCACTTGAAGGTAAAGTGCAGCTGTAAGCTCCATTGGGGAGTCTCTGATTGAATGAACGTGGAAGTTTTCCTGCACGTATGTGGCGAGTTTGTTAGTTTAGTTTCTTTTTTTGTTTCATGTTTAGGAGAAGAATCTCAATACTTACAGTGAAGAAATCAGTGTCAGCTGCAAGGTAGAAGAACACGACAGTCATGATAGCTTGGTATGTTCCGAGGACAACACCAGTGGCAAAGATTTCTTTGAGTTTCCATGAGTCGGGCAATGGAGATGGCTTAACCCTGTCCTTAGAGATGGTCATGATGGTTCCGTCATTGAGAATGGCAATGATAAGGACCATGAAGGGTGAGAAGTCGAACTCCCAGATGAGGGCAATGAGCAGGAATCCCATCACAACACGGATTGTGATGGAAACTGCATAGATTGTGTAGTTCTTCATCCTCTGGAAGATGGCTCTGCTTGTCAAGACAGCACTCACAATGACGCTAAGACCTGGCTCAGTCAAGACGATATCAGATGCACTCCTAGCAGCGTCTGTTGCATCATCCACAGCAATACCAATGTCTGCCTTCTTGAGTGCTGGTGCATCATTCACTCCATCTCCTGTCATACCACAGATGTGTTTCCTTTCTTGGAGCTTCTTCACGATCTCGTATTTATGTTCTGGGAAGACTCCAGCAAAACCATCTGCCTTTTCAATGAGCTCATCGACAGGAATTGAAGCAATGGCTGCATCCTTGTGCTCTCCAAGAAGAGCTGAAGAAGGATACATGTTGGTTCCCATGCCAAGCCTACGGGCAGTTTCCTTACCAATGGCAAGCTGGTCACCAGTGATCATCTTGACAGCAACTCCAAGATCAAGAGCTTTTCGGATAGTTTCAGCACTGTCGTGCCTTGGAGGATCAAAAAGGGGCAGAAGTCCAACAAATTCCCAAGGTGAGCCTTCACTTTCCTTGCTCTTCTCAGGTACAGTCTGCATAAATGCCACATAAATCATGCCTAGTTCGTGATGATCAATGACCTGATGCATTTCTCCAAACAAAGTCTTTAGCTTACCTGTCTTGCCAAACCCAAAGAACGAAGGCCACGGTTGGCATAGTCGTCAATGATTTCTAAGGCCTTCTTCTTGACATCTCCCTTGAGATTACACAGTTCAATAATCTGGCAAATGACAATGATATATGAGATGGCAACACTGAAAATACATAAAGCAAAGGGAAACATAGAAACGCTATCTTACTTGCTCGGGAGCTCCTTTGCTGGCTCTGTGCCAGTCTCCTTTCTCATCGATATAGGTAATGGCTGTACGCTTTTCAACTGGATTGAAAGGCAAGAAGTGAACTTCTTGGATGCCTGCTCTTGCCTGCAATGTGACAGAGAAATATAAATGGTCAGTTCACAACTTCTTGGAATAGTGAAAAATGTACTAATACCACCTAATAACAAAACATATTACCTCCTTGGGATCACCCAACATGTTAACGATACAAGTATCGATAGCATCCTGGTTTTCAATCCTGGAAGCCCTAGCACCAAGCAACATAACGGTATCCTTGTCTGCATCTTTAGGGAAGACCTACAACCATCACCAAGCATTAATAACGTTTTTGCCTTCATGTTTTATCAGACAAAACCTTAACAATCGCGATAAAAAGGTATAACATTGTCCTGGTTACCAACCTCAATTAAGTTTTTGTCAACAGTGAGCTTGTTGAGGGTGAGGGTACCGGTTTTGTCACTGCAAAGAACATCCATACCAGCCATTTCCTCAATAGCAGTCATCCTCTTAGTAATGGCACCTTGTTGTGCAAGCCTATGAGATCCAATAGCCATGGTCACAGACAAGACTGTTGGCATGGCAATTGGGATACCTCCGATGAGCAACACAAGCAAGTTGTCGATTCCATCTCTGTATTTACGCCTCTGAATAGGGTACATCACTATTATCTCAATTATCATTCCTACTGCAATAGAGCAGATACAGAAGTTTCCAATGGCTGTCAACACCTGTGATCATCATCATAATCCAAAATTTAGATACATCCAAATCACACCAAATGATTTTGTATACTTACATCACAAAACACATTTCTTTTACCTTCTGGAAATGGCCAACATTGTTTGTGCTATCTACAAGATGAGCAGCCTTTCCAAAGAAAGTATGAACACCAGTGGCGATGACAACTGCCTCGATTTCCCCTTGCTTGACAGTGGATCCAGAGAAAACCTCAGCACCAGGGAACTTTGTCGCGGGCAAGGACTCACCAGTGAGTGCAGCCTGATCAACCTTTAAAGGATCACCCTCAAGAAGACGAGCATCAGCTGGGACGATATCTCCCAACTTAATGCTGATCAGGTCACCTGGAACCAAGATTGAGGCCTCCTCTTCTGACCATTTTCCATCTCTCAAAACCTGTATTACATATAACAACGATAAATACATCGAGCACTAAAACGTTCAATGAAACTTAAATCCTGCATTCACCACTCGATAATGAAATATGGGGTACCTTAGTTTTGGGAGCAAGATTAGCCATAAGGGCAGCTGCAGCATTTCCTGCACTGTTCTCTTCAATGAAACTGATAGTAGAGTTGATAATGAGCAAGACAGTGATACCGACGAAATCTGGCCAATCTGGTGGCTTGCCCTGCAATTTTTCACCGTTACTAAATCAAACACCATATGAAAATACAAATTGAGGATTGCAATGGAGTGGTAAGTATTCCGTCATCCTCAACTAGAGGCTTGTGATCGAGCTTTAAGTAGGAAAGTCTCTTTATTACGAAATATTTTACCCCAATGTGGGACTTTTGGGACAAATCCGAATTTATTCCGGTCTTGTTAGGGGTAGTTGCCTTTATTAGATAGCATTTTACCCTCTTGGTTGTGTGACTTTTTGATGGGAATTCATATTTAGTTCCCTATTAAGAAAAGTCGCCTTTATTAAAGAACATTTTATCCCTCAACATACGACTATTCCGGTCCTCATATGAGAATCCGGATTTAGCAGATCTCAAAGTAGAAGTACCAAACACCAGATAAAAAACCGAAAACAAATAAATATGAAAAATAAGTGAATTTGTAATTACTCCTCCATTGGCCAACACAATGGCCATGATAGCAGCACTCTCCATAACCCATGAGAGGGGATTCCACATGAACCCCAAGAACTTGAGAAATTTGTTTTCCTACAATAAATTAGAAACACAAATTATATAATTAATTCACATAATCAAAATTTTTATTAAAATAATAAAATATGTATATTATTAATTTTATTTTTTTTTTACTTTTTTCTCTTCAAGTTTGTTAGGGCCAAAAATTTGGAGCCTTTTTTGGCCCTCAGCAGTGGTCAATCCCTCTTTGCTACATTTTAGCTGCTGGAACACTTCCTCCACTGGAATATTTTCCTGTAACAATCATTAAAATATTTTTATATTATCGATGTATATTATTTAAATTTCTAAATTAATTATATTTATAGTATTTTTGACTCGAACTATGTATACATATTTATATAATTATTTTTATTCTAAACTCATTAACTTTAAAAACAGAAATAAACTCAAAAGAGATGACAATAGAGATATATGTTGTAAGGCATTCGATTTGAAAATATACACACTCTCTCTACAAACGAACAACGAACATTACCCCAATGCCTCAAAGGCTCCCGCCCATTGCGGGGTAAGGGGGGTTCGGATGTACGCAGCCTAACCCCTATATTTAAAAACATAGCACGACTATTTTCAGATAACCCATGAGCGTCAAAAGTTGCATTGACTAACTGTTACTTCACAATTGAAAGAAGCACAGACAGTTTAAAAAGTTATTTTGTTTTTTTCATCATACCCCAAAGTCAAAAGATAATGTATCTTTAGCTTCATCCGAGATTGATGAAAAAATACATATATAAAATCGTTTTGAACTTACTAATGCTAGAAATTTTTTTAAAAAAAGGAAACATAGAAATGACCATCAGAACAAAATTTACTTGATTGATGCATGTACAAACGCCTAGCAATTCAAGACATTTCATTGAATCATGGCTACGACACTTCTTTTCTCACTTTCAAATGAGTTCAGATCTAATAGGCACGAAACGAAAAAAAGAAAGATTACTTACAAGGTCAATTTGCTCATTCTTAATATCTTCCAAAGATAAATTAGACGTCATAATGAAAATAATGATTTAGAAAAGAAAAAAAAATAAAGGAACCAAGAGAAGCAAAATTTTGTTTTTTTATTCAACACATAGAGAAAAATATGAGAAAGATTTAATTTTTTTTTCTTTTAAATGGAGAGAGACTTATTTGGCAAAAAAAAAATATTTTCTGCTCTCTTGTCTCTCCCCCTTTTTTTGGGGGTTTTTTTAATTACTAAAAAACTTTCTTTTTTTTACTTTTCTTGGAACACAAAATAATAAAAAAACCTGTTTTTCTTTTTCTCTGAGGGTCTCCTTTTATAGGCAAATTTTTTGATCTATTGTCAATATTAAAAATGTCTATAAAAATGGAGAAACCATAAAATTATTTTTTTTTCCTTGAAAATTGGATCATCTTACAATAATTAATTTTTATTTAAAATAAAATGTTTTTAGTTAACATTTTAGTGGTTGTTGGTTTTTATGTTTTCTTCACCTTATAAATTTCCTTGTTTTTTGTTGATAAATTTTGACTTAGTTTCTTGCACCACAAAATAACTACTTTGGGCTTCTTTTTTTTTTTTGGCATGTTATCATTTTATTTCTATATTAAATTAGAAAATTAAAAATATTTAATTAATTATATAAATTTGACATGTTAGTTAATCCGTATAATATTTTTTTTCATCTTCCGTTTTCTTATTAGCAAACTTTAAATATAATAGTAATTCAATCATGTAATTATTTTAGAAATCTTAAAGTGCAATAGTACACACACTCTCCAAATAAGCTTGGTGAAATTATCTGATGAAGGCCTAAAGTCTTTTACCTAAATCTTATAAGGAGATTATTTATCTCATTAAGTATCAATGTGGGACTTTGTGTCTCAACACCCCCCCTCACGCCCAGTGCTTAGAATCTGATGCGTGGACAATTTTTTCAGGGGCCCAACATTGGGTGTGACGGACTTTGCTCTGATACCATGATAAAGAAGGTCTTAGGTCTAACTTACACCCCAAAAGTTAGCTCAAAGGGAGGATGATTGCTTAAAACTTATAAGGAGACCACCCATTCCATTAACCACCAATGTGGGACTTTGTGTCTCAACATTATCGCGATATCTATTAGGTATTTCTAAATTTTTAAAATATTATCATTCAAAACGAAACGATATAGCTCGAGGGATTGCTCCATGAATCTTCCTCAAAAATTCATGTATATGAGATTTAACATTTTATTGTTAAACAATTAAGTTATCTAGATAAAGTTAGTATAAGTTATGAAACTGTGTTTATCTAGAAACACTTACTTTGCTTCCTAAACTAAGATTTGCCATCGGCAATCTAACTTAGTCGAACCTAAATCGTTAAAAAAAAACTCAAAAGAATTAATTTTATCTTATTAGTTGCTCTTTCTGTTCCCTTCTCTTTCTTTCTGTTATGTCTAGTTATTTCTGCTTACGGGTTTTGAGATGAGGGTTCCCAGGAAACAGTCTCTCTACCTCTATGGTAGTGGTAAGGTCTGCATACATTTTATCTACCCAGATCCCACTTGTGAGATTTTACTGGGTATGGTGCTGCTGTTGTTGTTGTTTCGTTACCTAAAATTCAACTTTCACAAATAATTGTGTTATGTTTTATAATTTAGTTATATTTATATAACTTAATAAATATTTTGTTTGTTCAAATTTACATATGATAGAATTAGTAATTTTGAATCAGGCAAAGGAGACGAAGGGTACAAATACATGTAATTTTAGCAATTAAATATTTCAACAATTATTATTTCTATAACATGCAAATAATTTTTTTTTTGTCTGTGCACTCCATAAAATTTATAATAACCTACTATCCATCATAAGGAAGGCATTAATTTTTTCAATTTTCATGTGTATTAATCCATAAATTTTTGAAAATATAAGTGACAGACTCTTTTGTAGCTTAAATTTTGTAGTGATAACTTAGTAAATAATACTCATAAATTTTCAAATGAATACGTCGATTATTTGAAGTTTATGCATCACAGAACAAGAGTTGAGAATTTTTTTAGTTTTTTATGTGTATGATTTCATGAATATTTTGGAATATGAGCGACACACTCTGTTTGAAATCAAATTTTGTAGATACATTCATGATAACCTAATAAACAATACTCAATAGTGTTTCAGGAGCAAGTGTCCTCATTTTGAATTTGTGGGTCACAAAATAAAAATTCAGGATTATTTTAACTTTTTGTGTATGTTATTTCATGAATTTTTTAAAATATGTGGGACTAACTTTATTTGTGATTAAATTTTATGAATCCATCGTGAAGACCTAGTAAATGATGCTCATAGTTTTTTATGAGTAGACGGTGCTCTTTCTGGAGTTCATCAATCGCATTTCGTTCATATTAGTCCATGATTTTTTTGGAATGTGTGCCCAACTCTATTTAAGCTCAATTAACATAGTTAATGTAGTTTTCTAGCGGAAGACGTAACCTTTTGGGGGGTTTATGGGAGATAGAATAGGAATTTTTGGATTATTTACCATTTACGTTTGTGAATCACTATAACATTAATAATAATATACTCAATGTAATCTTATAAATAATATATATATATATATATAAAAGATACTTATATATTGTACTCCTAGTTTATATAAATATAAAGACTCTTGCGATATACCCTTGACTCAGATAAAATCTATCAAAGTATCAATAAAGCTCTCAAGTTATCACAGAACAACATTTAAATTTGTAAGGCTTTAGGAACTATTGTATTTACACCAACATAGTGATTGCGTTCATACCTCTCCCTCCCCCCCCCCTCCCCCCAAACAAAAAAAAAACTCCTTAAGTTGAAAATTGTGGCACAATTAGATTAAAGAATAAAGACGATTAG
>JAOTQJ010052375.1:4050-49556 GCA_025642045.1 Solanum sejunctum
TACCAGGGGCGCAGATCAATTTTAATTATTCCTTCGCATTGGGTCCGCATCGCGGACCAGACGCGGACTAGTAAATTTTTTTCTTAATTTTCCTGCGTTGGCCAAGGGTATTGGGTCACAGCCCCATGCCCGCTTATATTTAAAAACATCGATACTTAGCCTTTTTCAACTTTATATTACTCAAAACCCTCACAAGAACCTCTCCAAGACTTAGCCAAATATCTCATACCAAATTCAAGGATTGCAAGCTTAACTTTGGAACTCAAGTATTCCCTTCAAGCTCTAAGTTTTCTTCAAACTCATCTCTAAGTTTCCTTTCACCCATGAGCCCTATCTTCTTTTTTTATAAAAATTTTATGTTTTCAAGTTGTTTTACCTATGGGTATCTCTTATTATGGATTATTAACATAAGTTATGTTGGGGTTTATGAAATGTTGATTGATTATGCATTACTATCTATTTCAAGCCTATACCATGAATTGGTTTTATCTATTGAGACTATGTATGTTTTGAGCTATGAGACTATGATCTATTAGAAGTTTTTATGTGGATTTCAAGGCACTCTACATGAGAGTTTTACTATATGTTGGTGGGTTGACTTGCATTGAGTTTTCTCATTTTGAACAAGCATTATGAACCCGCCAAGTGTTTGATAAAAAGTCATGACAAGGATTTTCATATTATTGATGATCTATTACATGATTTATATGTCATTATGATAAGTAAGGGTTTGTATGTATATATTGGATTCATAAAAAGTGTCTATGATATTGCAAGTTAAGCACACCTTCTTAAGGGGGTAACATGCTTTAATCACCTTATGAGGGGGTGATATGCCTCAACCACCTTGTTTAGAGGGTGACATGCCTCGATGACCTTGTTGACGGGGTGACATGCCTCAATCACCTTGTTGAGGGGGTAACATGCCTTAATCATCTTACAAAGGGGTGACATGCCTTAGATTCCAAGTAGTAACTCTCTTGATCTATGTCGTTTAAGGTCTCTTCCCATACATGTAATATGTACTATGCAATTTGTATAATTTACAAGCATGTTTTACTTCAAGCATTGATCATGCATGCTATATTGAAATTATACTTATCCATTGTTTATGACTATGTATTTTAACTATATTGGCTTATGTCTTGTTGCATTGCATCGTACATACTTAGTGAATTCGAACATACTGATGCATACTCTATTCCTACATGATATTACCACATAGGGTCCGGAACAACTTTTGATCATCCTTTATGTGGCTAGTGCGGTACTCCGAAAAATACGCTTTGGTGAATTCTCAAGTCCGAGACACTATCTATGTTACCCTTGATATTTTATATTTCTTTATGTTGAACACTTGCTACTATAAGGGTGAGCCTACAAAGTCACTTAGCCCCCGCTCCATTCCATGTTAGAGGTATTGTTGGATATTAAGATGTACTTATGCTATGAGCTTGACTCCTTTATGCTTTTATTACTATCAAAGACTTCCCTTAGTCCCACTTCGCTTTTTATTATATCTGTTGTTATTGTTATTTTGCTTCCACGAGTAAGGATATATGGTTGATATGCTAAGAGGCTTGTTTGGGTTCCCATTCACCGTATCACATATAGGCCCTGGCTTGGGTCATGACATGTATAAGAGCAAAGATTTTATCTAAGTATGCTTTGTGGTTGCAACATATTCTGAACTTCGACATCAAAGAAGATTTACTTTGGCCTTTTAGCTAATAAATAATATTTAAAGCAAAATGGAAGATAGGAAAAATGATTTATTCACATCAAATGTCAATAATACGTCATCATTGGCACCTTTGCTTATGACAAGAATTGTGTCAAATGTGAAATTTACATTTGAAATTTTTGACGAATAAGGACATTCCAGAATATGGAAAGGCAAGGACCTTGATGTAATTTTTTCAACAAGGGCTAGATATTGCAATAGAAGAAAAAAAACCATACAATATAGAAGAAAAAGATTTGCAAGGACATCAAATGCATTACTTGCGGTACCATTTGATTTTGCCATGCAAGAGAATAAAAATATTCACACATGAAGGAAATTTCTATAGGTAAATTTGGGAATGCATTGGAGGAGAAATTCCTAAAGAAAAATAGTTAAAATAAATTTTACATGAGGAAGAACTATTATGCTTCCATATATTCCTCGTAGCACAATGAATGATCATATCACTAGCTTTAATATTTTGGCGATTGGTTTATAGAATACTGATGTAAATTTTACTAATGGATATAAGGGCTTAATGTTGTTAAGTTCACTTCCTGATGAATTCAAGCACCCTGAAACTACTCTACTTCATGGGAATGATGAAATATCTCTCAAAGAAGTTTGTTCTACCTTGGATAGTTATGAACAAATAAAAAGAGAAATAAAAGTTGGAGAAGCAGAAGCATTGATCATGAGCGATCATTCTCAAATTCAGATAAAAATAAAGAAAGGAAGATCCAAATTAAGATCTAGATCTATCAAAGATGAATGTGATTTTTTCTTAAAAAAGGGGCACTAAAAAATGGATTGTCCAAAGTTGAAAAGTAAGGCCAAATCAAGCAATGAGAAAGCTGTCATCGATTCAAATGTAATTATGATGACTCTGATTTCTCACTTGCTACAATGGAGCCATCCAAATCATGTTATCTATGGTTGATGGACTCAGCTTGTAGGTTATTATATGTGTCCCAATCAGGACTAGTTTGTTGATTTACATGAAGGAGAATGTGGAGTTATAGGATGACCCTCCAGGTCATTTCTATGTTTTCATAGTTATTTTATTGAATTGAGCATATGTATAGCGACTTTGAGCTATTTTTGATTTATTAGGATTATTGGTATGGTGGTTTGATGAGTTATTTATAATTTATATAGGTTTTAAGCTAAATAGGAAGTTATAATCATATAAATGAGATTACTGATAAAGTCCTAGTAAATGACCTCAAAATATAATTTTGATTGTTTTATCAATTAAAAAATGGCAAATTAGGCTAGGAGCATGGTTGGCCCGAAGGTTGGGGTTCCAATGTAAGTTTAAGTCATAAATTGCAAAATTAGTTCAACTCGGGCATAAAAAGTGGTTTTCTTTAAAAACCTAGGCAAATTCACTTGAAATAGAAATCTGATGGCATGGTCAGCTCTAGAATATCGAATATAGCCTAAAAAGACTTTTTGTTGGATGGTGAGGACTTCTGAGTTGCTTTTGACCCCTTCAGTTCTTCTAGGTAAAATTAGCCAGTAAAATATGGGACCCTCATTTTTTCTTCGAAGGCTCCATTGGGAATTTTGACTTCACTGTTGGATTTGAAATGTCAAAATTCATATTTTTATAATATATATTTACATAAAATGGAGATTCAATGGACCAAGAATAAAATGGACATTCAACGGACCAAGAATACCCTGAGACATTTACACTTAGCTGGTGCAAATAGCTTGGAAATAACCCTGCGCATTTGAGGAGGGTCTTAGCTCATGTGCAGAAGGTAGTGTGGCCTGTGCTTGTGTTCACAGAGGCCTGGAACACCAAAGGTGCACATTTATGGCACCACCGATTCGTGGATCCTTGGCAAGTGCCAAGACATGCTTTCGTGGCCTAGTGCCGCATTCAATTTTCCCCTATTTATCCCTCTTTTAGTTGTAACTGACATAATTTTCCTACATTTTGGAGATTTTACAGCCAAATTAGTCGTAATGTTCTTCTAATTCATGTTATGATAGCTAAGCAGTTTTTGGAGGCGACCAGGAAAGGGAAAGCTCGAGTGGGCTGATCCACAGTGCGAAGAATCATCTTTCAGGTAGGCTAGGTTTTTTATGCCTTAGACTGAGCTGTGATGCATATTATGGTTATATATGGACAAAACTTGCTGACATAGATGTGTTGCATATAATGATATAAGATGTATATTCTATGTATGATGATATGAGATGCTAGCTACTGTATTAGGTATGATACACCTATAGCTATGATAATTAGTTGAGTTTTAGCACTGTTAAACTATGAGAGGGCCTAGTAAAGGCTGGATATGGGTTGATGCCATGTGATAAGTATGTATACTTGTCTTGACTCTTGTCTGAATGAATATGTAGGTTGATGCTACTGATACACGATAGCTTGTTAGACCGATTATTGACTGTGTACTATGCTGATAGCCTATTTAGTCTAGATACTTATGATACAACTGTGATTGTCCACGTTTGTTCTAATAATTGTGGCTAGCTAGTTTGCGATATACTTGTCTCTAATGGAAATGAATTTGTACTATCTTTGTGATATATATGTTTGTATATAGCTTATCATTGTTTATTTGCTAAACTTACTTGATACTAGGAGAACATGTGATATTATGAGAAATGTTGTAGTTTCTACTACTAATTGGACATTATGAATCTTGAGATAAGATATGATACTGCTGAACCTCTAGTGAGTTATTAGAAATGCATGCCATATCCTACAAGATTCATTGGGGTATCTGTGGTTGAGATATCGTTCATATCAATTAGCACTTAAGGTAACTATCTTGTTTTGGACATTGTCACACTACCAGTGGGCCAACATATAGTTGCCTTGGTGGGTATATTGTATCAGTTGGGCTGTTGTATGATTTTGGATAGGTGACACATCTCTGATCATCTATTCTCTTTAGGACATAGCATAGGACTAAGAGGTAGTTGAAAAGAGTTATGGTACATAAAGCCACATGGCTAAATACATATATATATCATGGGCCTTGTAAGGTATACAAGGTAGGGTGTCACAAACTGATACAATATATATTCCAAGATTAGGTGGCTCGTACAGTCATGAGTAGGGGGATACTTTCTACTATTGTGGGATTTGTCCCATCTTTATATATGCAGGTGCCAGCTTTGGGTGTCACGGGATGACACAATACGCAGGATCAGGTGTTATGTTCTGATACAGGATTAGGTTCGGATGCCAAGAGAAGACAGGAGTATGTTACTTTACATAGGTTTCACCCAAACACTTTTTGACTCCTTGGTTGTGTGAAGGTGTATCTTGTAGGTCTTTAGGGACTCAACGGGTGTACAAGCATAGATATTAGGGCCTTATACCCACATACAGCCCGACACCTTGATCGTGTGATATAAGGGTATTCAACTGTGATTTTTATGTTGGGTTGCTATACGTTGCTTGATTTTGACCATTGAGATATGATGATGTCACTTATATACTCAATGTTAGCCTAGTTTCAGATTTGCTAGCTTTATTATTGTTTCTACACTGTACATCTTTTCTGGTACTCACACTTATATTTTAATCTTCTTATAGTGCAGGTCTAGGTACTAGATACAGTCATTGAGTGGGGGATTCATTGACAATTCAGGAGACCTTGGTGAGCATCAATAGCTCTGGACACTCTATAGTCTCAATCTATTTTGTTGCTGCCTTTTGTATCCAGATATTGGCCCAAAACATTATAATTTGGCTTGTATATGTAGGAGTTCCTCCTAGTTATGTATAATATTATTATTGTGTATATATATGAGTGTGTGCTTGAGTCTTTACTGTGCAACTGACTTCTAGGTTCTGGATAGATTTTGTTTAGTTTAATTATATATTGTTATGTTTAGTGATAGTATTGCTATGTCTAGTGATTCATGATAGGTATTTTGGGTTGGATGACTTGCCTATAGGTAAGATCTTAGAGGAGCCATCATGACCTAAATATTAGGTCATGATAAGTTGGTATCAGATCCTAGGGTTGACTAGTCTCATCAGTATAGAATGACTGTCTGATAATGTACTGCAGATGGGTGCATACATATCTATGACTTATCATTAGGAGGCTACGGGATGTTAGGAAATACCTCTATCTTATTTATCCCTTTTATGTGATATTGTCAATAGTCCGTCGATTTCTTAGAGTCTGTTTGGTTTATTCTTTTGCAGGTATGTCATGTGGAGGTCAGAATCTAACCAAGAGTAGGGTTTTGTCGTTAGTCTCAGATAGGAAGCAACCTTTAGAGCCCATCGATTAGAGATAGGACACCACAGCTCGCACATAGTTAGAGGTATTAGTTCCCCTAGCCTCCTTTGTGGTCACACCTGAGGAAAAAGTAGTTATTGAGTTGTTCCTAGTGCCACTAGAAGCTTTACAATTAGGTGCATTACTAGCTCCAACTCGTCCAGTTTAGGCACCAGTAAAGCTTGCCACTCAAGAGGCTTCGATTGTACAACTAGAGAAAGCTGTGACTTTTCAAGATCAATGATTACTTGGGTATTTTCTATGGTTGACTCTGCCAGGATTTTTAAGAGTGACAGAAAAGAATGCACAAAAGTTTCTAATAGGTTGCATGGAGCGTTCAGGGATTTGACACTTGGGTTGATTTGATACTACTTGATGAGCTAGATTTTGATACTATTTTAGTTATGGATTAGTCAGCCCTACATCATGTCGTGTTAGATTTCTATGCTAATACTATTACCTTGAAGATACTAAGTATATCCTTAGTTTTATGGTAGAGGGTATGAGTTGGGTATCGACTGGTATTATTTCGTATATTCAGGCTCGGAGGCTGATATCCATAGGGTGCTCCGCTTATTTAGCCCATGTTCTCGATGTGACAGCTAAGATTTCTACCGTGGAGTTAGTGCCCGTGGTCTGTGAGTTTCCTGATGTATTTCCTACAAATTTTCCTAGGTTAGAACCTGAGATAGATGTTGATTTTGTTATAAAGGTTGAGTCAAGAACTAATCCCATATCAATTCTATTATACCATATGGCTCCTACAGAACTTAAGGAGCACAATACTAAGCTTTCAGGTTTTCTAGATTTGGGGTTTATATGGCCGAGTGTTTATCCATGGGGAGCCTCTATAATATTTGTGAAAAAAGAAAGATGAGACTCTCCAAATATGTATTGATTATTGACAACTGAATAAGGTGACCGTAAAGAATCATCATCCTCTCTCGCATATCAATAATTTTCTTGATTCATTATAGGGGCAGTAGTATTTTCTATGATTGATACAAAGTTAGGTTATCACCAGTTGATGATTTAGGTGGGGCATATTTTGAAGACTATATTCCAAACATGTTATAGGCATTATGAGTTTTGGTCATGCCTTTTGGGCTGACTAATACCCCTACAGTATTTATGGATCTGATGACTCGTGTATTTTGGTCATATCTAGACTCTTTTGTGGTAGTTTTTGTTGATAATATTTTGGTATATTCACAAAGCCGAGAGCAATATGCCCAATATCTTCAGATTATAGAATATGGTACAAACACTCAAAGATCACAGGTTATATGCTAAATTTACAATACATGAATTCTGGCTTGAGTCTATGACTTTTCTAGAGCATGTGGTGTCCAAGAGGGTATTATAGTAGATCTGACTAATATTGAGGCGATTCTTGGCTGGCCAAGGACTACTTCTGTGATAGAGGTTCAAAGTTTTGTTGTGTTAGTAGGGTATTACAGATGATTTATTGAGGGTTTTTCTACTGTTGCTGCTCCATTGACTTAGTTAACTCATCAGGGGGTAATGCTTGTATGGTCTGAATAGTGTGAGACAAATTTTCTGAGGTTGAAGGAGTTAATGACTACTGCTCCTATTTTGACCCTTCCTGTTGATGAAGAGAGCTTTGTTGTATATTATGATGCCTCCTGTACTTAGTTAGGTTATGTATTGATTCAGAGAGGTCAAGGTTATTGCTTATGCATCTCGTACGAGCATAACTATCCCACACACGACTTAGAATTGGCGGAGGTACTATTTGTGCTCAAGATATATAGACACTACTTATGTGGCATTCATTGTGATATTTATGTAGACCACTAGAGCTTACAGTATATTATGACATAGTGAGATTTGAATTCCAGACAGAGGTGGTAGATTAAGCTATTGGCTAATTATGATCTCTCTATTTTCTATCATCGAGCAAGGTAAATATGGTGGCAAATGCCTTGAGTTAGAAGACAGTGAGCATGGGCAGTTTATCATACTTAACTATGTAGGAGCGACCCCTATCTTCGGATATCCATACCTATCTAACAGGTTATTTTGACTAGATATTTTAGACCGCAGTTGGGTATTGGCCTTCATTGGGGCTCAGTTTTCATTGGTTGATCATATTCATGCCTAAGAGTTTGAGGATGAGTCATTATTGACCCTTAAAGATAGAGTTATTCAGGGTGTTGATAGTTGATTTAGATGGGATCATCAGATATGACCACTAATTAGGTGTTCATAGAGTGGGGGATTTCATACAACTGATTCTACATGAAAAACATGACTCCAGATACTCTATCCACCTAGGTACGGTGAAGATGTATCGAGATATGAAATAGAATTACTGGTGGGACGATATAAGGAGATATAGAGACGATTATGTGTCAATTGCCTTAGTTGCTAGCAGGTAAAGGCTTAACACTAGTGACCTGGCAGGACCTCCAGCGATTATCCATTCTCAAACGGAAGTCAAAAAGTGTGACTATGGATTTTGTTAAGGGCCTGCCTCATACTTCCAAGGGTTTTGATAGCATTTGGGTTATAGTTGACTAATTTACTAAATCTGAACATCTTCTACCTGTTCTTTCTACTTTTAGTGCCAAGCGATTGGCCCATATCTATATTTAGAAGATAGTCTAGTTAGATGGGGTGCCAATATTAATTATATCTGACCGAGCTTCATAATTTACCTCCAACTTTTGGAGGGATTATCAAGGGAAATTGGGAACCTGGGCTAATCTGAGCATATCATTTCGTCCCGAGATAGATGCCCGGTCTAAGCACACTATACAGGTTCGGAAGGATATGCTACTAGCTGTGCATTATAGTTTAGGGGTTAGTCGGACCAATTTTTATCACTCGTTGAATTTTCTTATAATAATAGTTATCATATCAGTATTCACATGGCCTCATTTGAGCCACTTGTTGGGTGGTTTGAGTCTATATAGTCGGGTCCGTGCAGGACAGACTTATTATAGGATACCTTAGCCAAGCTTCGAGTTATGCAGGATTTACTGAGGATAGTTCAAAGTTGGTGCCATATTTATGTTGACCACTAACGCCAATTTTTAAAGTTTAAGGTCGGGGATAGAGTTTTCTTGAGGGAATCGCCCTTGAAAAGGGTCATGTGGTTTGGTAGACGGGGTAAGCTTATCCCCCAGTTTATTAGGCCTTTAAGATTATGAGATGGGTAATGCCAGTTGTGTCACTGCTAAGCCTAGGGCAAGATGTGACACGGTGCAAGGGGAATCTGAAGGAACCCCAAGCAAGCCTCTTAGAACATCATTGCACATCCTTGATCGCAGAAGCAATAAAATGAGCATCCAGAGATAATAAAGTGGGACAACTGGGGCTAAGGGAAAACACTTTAATATCATAGAAATAAAGAAAAATGAGTCAATTCTCTTAGCATAGATACATAACATGTCTAACAAACACCTCTAATACATAGATAAGAGAGGAGGCCAAGACAAAGCAATCGAACTTACCCCTCATAGTAAAAATAGAACATAAAGAAGAATGTCGCAATACATAATAAGAGCAACATAGACTAAGGTCCCCGAAATGGAGGACTCATCAACTAGCTTGAGTAGTATTGAACTAGCCACGTGGAGGAGGAGGATGATCAACTTGGGAACCATCTCCTACATGGTGATATCATGTAGGCAAGAGTATGAAACGTTTAAATGTACTAAGTATGTAGGATATAAGGCAATAAGAATTAGGCATCATAGTCAAAATGCGTAATAATAGACATAGGCATAATATAACATTATGGCATGTATGCTCAATGCAAAAGTAAAACATGCTTAAGTAACTCATGCTCACAAAGGATATTATATGTGTAGAAGAAACCAAGCTAGATTTTTAAGGTACAAACCCCTTGGTCGGTTGATGAAGGTTTCACTCCATCGCCCTGGTGGTGTGATACAAACCCCTTATATGGTTGATGATAATTACACCTTATCACCACGGTGGCAAAGTACAAACCCCTCCATGGTTGATGAGTACAAAACCCCACCTCGGTTACCCAAGCTCTTGTCCCCTCGGATTGGGTATGGGCATTACAACACTTTATATAGAGTATATCATATACATAAGCTCATTTCATAATCATATAGTCAATCACATCATATCTGATGCTTTAGACCTTCAACTCCTGAAGAAACCATATCCGGACATTTTAGCAAACAGTTAGAGGATGTGTAATTGGGCGGGAGCCTTTGAGGCATTTGGGTAATGTTGTTGTTATTGTTGTTAGAGGATGTGTAATGCTAGTGTAAAACCATGAAATATATAGATGAAATCATGCAATAAAATCCATTGTAAAACCATCAATCAATAGCTTGCAACACTCTCTAGCAACATACATCAAAACGCCTCCTCAAATCATACAGTAGATCAAAGATTTATAGATCAAAACACAGAAAAACAGTCACAATTTCACATAGCTTTAACATAGTGTGCAGTGAATTCACAAAGAGCAAGACCCATTTGTAAATCAACTTTAAATCATGCAATTTGAGTAAAAGGAGATTTGGGTATCATAGGTGAAAGGAACCCATGAAAGAAATCGAATACCTTAGCTTGGAATGAACTTGGTGAAGATTTATTTTCGGATGAGGGTTTGAGACTTGAATTTGGGAGTGAAAATATGGCTAAGTGCTTAAGTTAGTATTGAAAAATGTTTAGCATGATATGAGGGTGACACTAAGTATAGATGAAAACACATTTGGGAACACTTAGGCCCAAGACCCAAAAACCTTTGATTGAGATAGATATAACTGGCAACAAAATACACAGGTCCACATATGGCCTGTGACGTGGAGGCAAAATTAACACATGTCCACGATAACTGCGCATCACAACATTGTTGTGGATTGATTCTGGATAAGAAAATTTACAAAAAATAAAATTGCTAATCATTTGCTCTTAAATCGGGATTAGACCCTCTTTCTCCTAATTTTGACCCCCTGAACAAGAATATAAAGTCGAATTCTTGATATCGCATATGGATCTTGAGATATATGGAATTTAAAATTTTGATTATTCCGAGATATATTTTTGGACACTTTTTGATGTTGTTTCAATATCTCTCCCTTGGGAACATTTGTCCCCGAATGTAAAAGAGATATACAAGACAAGAGTGATCATAAACAAATCAACCCCAACAAGAATGCAATATTACATTTAAAACACCATTTTCAAAATCTCAACATAAGTCTAAAATCATCATAAACTTGCTATAAACATGAATGCATATGAAAGACATAGGGGCTGAAATACAAGACTTGACATAGGGGATTAGATTTAGTACCTTAGGCTTGAGTGGAGTGGAAAAGATAAGGATACCATTTTTGCATGTCTGCTTCGGCCTCCCAAGTAGCATTTTCAATTTGTTGGTTCCTCTAAAGGACCTTAATGGATGTCACCACCTTGTTCCTCAATCTCTTCACTTGCCTATCAAAAATTTGAACCAAAGTCTCCTAATAATTCAAGTTATCCTCAACAATACCAACAACATCAAAAGACACAATAAAATTAGGATCACTAACACATTTTACCAGATGAACCAAATTCATTTCACTAGGCAACTTCAGTTCATAAGCTACCTTGCCAACCCTCCTCAAGACCACATAAGGACTAACATATCTTGGACTCAACTTCCCCTTGTTACCAATCACCCACTTTGAATTCTAGGTCTCTTCTCCTCACATCAGCATGAGATGTTTGATGACTTTAGGTTGTGTTCAACCTATCAAAATCATCCTAACCTTCTCAAGAGCCTCCATAACTAGATCCTCTCTCCAGAAACCTACCTCTCCAACCTAAAACAAACCAATCGATAATCTACAATATCTCCTATAAAGAGCCTCAAAAGGAGCCATATCGATGCTAGAGTGGCAGCTATTATTGTAGGCAAACTCAATCAAAGGAATATGGTCATCCCATTTACCCCTCAACTGCAATACACATACCCTAACCATATTTTCAAGGGTTTGAATAGTCCTTTCGGCTTGGCCATCCATTTTGGGATGAAAGGTCATACTAAAGTGAACTTTTGTATCAAGACCCCTTTGAAAAGACCTCCAAACGTATGAAGTGAATTGTGAACCATGATCCGCTATAATGGACAAAGAACTCCATGCAACCTCACCAACTCATAGATGTACAACCTTGCATACTGTTCATCCCCATATATAGTCTTAACCATCAGAAAGTGAGTCAATTTTGTCATCCTATTAACCACAACTCATATGGAATCAAAACCTTTCCTAGTCTTGGGCAACCCAACCACAATATCCATATTATTCACGTCTGACTTCTAAGTAGGAATCTCTATGTCTTAGGTTAAGCCACCTGGCCTTTGATATTCTACTTTGACTTGTCAACAACTATGGCAATCGAAAACAATTTTAGTAATGTCTCTCTTCATACCTCCCCACCAATACACAACTCTCAAGTCTCTACACATTTTGGTGGAATTGGGGTGGATAGAATAAAAAGAATTATGGGGCTCATCAAGGATATTCTCCCTCAAACCATCAACACAAGGCACACACAACCTACTTTGGTGCCTAAGGGCACCATCTCCCCCTTGGGAGAAAACCTCTACTTTGCCCCTTTTCACCAAGGCCTTCAATTAAAGCAAGGTGGAGTCAAGATTTTGTTTCACTATCATCTCATCAACCAATGAAGACTTAGACCATCCACAACTATAACACCATCATTACCAACCTATTCCAGCCAAATCCTCAATCTAAACAATTGATGCACCTCCCTAGCCATATCCTTATCACCCCCATCAACTTGGGCTAAGCTACCCATAGACACCCTACTCAAAGCATCTGCCGCTACATTTGCCTTACCCGGATGATAGTGCACACTCATATCATAGTCTTTAATAATTTCTAACTATCACCTTTGTCTCAAGTTGAGATCCTTTTAAGTGAAGATGTATTGGAGGCTCTTATGATCGGTGAACATATCCACATGCATACAAGTAGTGACACCAAATCTTTAATGCAAGCACAATGGTGGCTAACTCTAGATCATGGGTAGGGTAGTTCCTTTCATGTACCTTGAGTTGTCTAGAATCATATCTATGACCTTACAATTTTGCATTAACGCACAATCCAATCATGTCTTTGAATGATTGGAAGCTCCTCTCACGTTCATTGGTCCACAAAAACTTAACATTCTTTTGAGTCAATTTTTTCATAGGGGATGCATAGAGGAGAACCCATTTGAAAACCTTCTATAATAACCCGTTAGGCCTAAGAAACTCCTAATATTCGATGGGGTCAATAGTTTAGGCCAATTTCTAATTACATCAATTTTCTTAGGATCCACGTTTATACCATCCTCCGACACTACAATACCTAAGAATGCAATCTCCTTCGACCAAAATTCACACTTGTCATATCAATTGTTAAGGTTTAGTGGCATCATTGATAAGTAGAGGACGCTACTTGAGAATTAGAGGTAGGTATAAGGGAGCATTAACCTGACCTATTTGAGTCATCAGGTACACCTATTTTTAACTTTCGCAGGTCAGAGTTCTATTAGTGCGGGATGTTGTAATGACCCTCTAGGTCATTTCTATGTTTTTATTCTTATTTTGTTGATTTGAGCATGAGTATAATGACCTCGAGACATTTTTGATTTGTTGGGACTACTGGTGTAGTGATTGGATGAGTTATTTTTAATTTATCTAAATTATGAGCTAATGCAAAGTTATAACTATAAAATGAGATTACTAATAAAGTCCTAAAAAAATTCTCTAGAATGGAATTCTGACAGTTTCATCAGTTTTAGAATGTCCAAATTAGGCTAGGAGAATGGTTGGCCCGAGGGTTAGGGGTCCTCATGTGAGTTTAATTCATAAATTGCAAAATTAGTTAAACTAGAGGTTAAAAAGTGGTTTTCTATAAAACCCTAGGTAAAATGCGCGGAATAGAAATCTGAAGGAATGGTCAGCTTTGAAAAGTCAAATATAGCCTAAAATGACTTTTCGTTAGATGGCAAGAACTTTCGAGTATAGGTGAAATTAGCCGAAAAGAAGTGGGACTCTTATTTTTCCATAAGAGGCTCTGTTGGGAATTTTGACTGTACCACTGGATCCGGAACATCAAAATCGATGTGGTTACACTATATATTTGTGTAAAACAAACATCAAATAGGCTGGGAATACCCCGAGAGAGATTTACACATAGCTGGTGCAAATAATAGAGAAATAACCCTTTGCTTTCGCAGAAGGCCTTGGCGCATACGCGAATCACAGCCTAGGCCAAAGCCCCATATTCATGGAGGTCTAGCATGCGAAGGTGCGCGTTCATGGCATCAAGGTATGTGTTTGCATCACCAAGCACTGCATTGGCAAAGGCCTGGAAAGTGCCAAGCTGCACATTCACATAGGGCCATTAGGTGAGGTGGTGCGACCAGCCTATAAAAGGGATGGTCGCGAACAACCCTCTATAAAAACCTTTATCCAAGCATAAAATTTGATTTGTAACTCCGTTTTAGTGATTCAAAAGGGTACATTATGTAGATATTCACAAGGAACGCTGTGGGAGCATCGGATTTTAGTTTTGGCACAAATTTTAAGGTAAAATTAATGTTTTTAGCTCATTATATATCATAAATGAGTGAAAATCTTACATTGTGATATCTCAGTCATTTCTCTTCAGAATTAAGTAAAATTTAAGTCTAAGTTGTTCTGTTTTCTGAGGGAACACTTTGGTATGTTTGGATCCTGATAATTTGACAGTATTTTTGTGGGATTCAACTGAGAAGTTTTATATAGAAAAGTTTTCCAATAATGAATATAACCTCATTTTGAGCTATTTCTCCTTGTTTTGGGACTTGTTTTGAGCCTAATTTCTGGCTATAAATTCAGGGTGATATAGAGACTATTTTATGAGGGTTGGTTTGGGATTTCGTATGTGGACCCTATTTTTCTCCATTTTAGTCATAATTGATGTATTTTCCATGAATTTTGGGATTTTAAGGTCAAATTAGTTGTAGTGATGTTGTGATTTATATTTTGATAGCAAAGTAGCGTCTATAGGCGATCAAGAAGAGGAATGCTCAAGTAGACTGATACAGAGTGTGTGAAACTACCTTTTAGATAGGCTATGTTTCTTTATCCCTTAGACTGAGTTGAAATGGGTAATGTGGTTTTATGTATACTAAACTTGCTAATATGGATGTGTTGTGTATAATAGTATAAGATGTATATGTTTTGTATGATGATATATGATGTTGGTTATTATATTGGGTTGATATTAGCTGTAGCTATGATATTAGTTGAGTTCTGATACTGTTAAACTATGGGAGGGCCTGGTAAAGGCTGGATATAGGATGATTCCATGTGACAGGTACTTATACTTGGCTTGAATCTTGTATGTATGTGTGTGTAGCCTTATGCTATTGATACATGATAGCTTGTGAGACTAGTTGTTGATTGTGTACTATATTGTAGACTTATTCTAGTGTATATATGATTCTTATAGCCTTATTTTTTCTGGATATCTATGATACAACTATAACTATCCATGTTTGTTTTGAATGCTTGTGGCTGACTGGGTTGTAATATACTTGTCTCGGTAGACATGATTTTGTACTATCTGTCTGACATACCTGTCTAGGTATACAACTGTTAATCATTGTATATTTGCTAAAATTACTTTATACATGGTGAACATGCTATATTCTGAGAAATGTTGTAGTTTATGCTATTGATTGAACATTATGACTCTTGATATAAGATATGATACTGTTGAACCTCTGGTGAGTTAGAAATAGGGATGTGATCTTTATAAAGAGATATATTCCATATCCTACAGGATTCATTGTGCTATTTGTGCTTGAGATGCCATTTATATAAATAAGTTCTTGAGACTACTATCTTATTCTAGAGATTGTCACACTACTAGTGGGTCGGCACGTGGTTGCCTCGGTGGGTATCATTGTATCATCTAGGTTGTTGTATGATTCTGGATCGGTGACATTCCTGTGATTATATATTCTCTTTGCTCCTTAGTTTAGGATTAAGCTGACACTTCCCTAGAGTTGTAGTACATAGAGCCATATAGTTAAATAGATATTTGTTGGGGGCCTTGGGAGGCATACAGGGCCAGGTCGAAAAATATACATTCCAAGTTTGGGTGGCTTGTACCGTCATAAGTAAGAGATTCTTTCTTCCACAGTGGATTCAACCCACAATTATATATACAGACATCAGTTCATGTATCACGAGCTAACAGACTACTCAGGACCGAGTGTCACATTCTAACACAGGATCAGGTTCAGATGCCACAAGATGACAGGAGTACATTGTTCAACATGGGTTTCACCAAAACACCTTTTGACTCCTAGTTCATGGATGCGTGTACCTTTTGGGCTTATGGAGGCTCATGGGGTGTACATGCATAGATATTAGGGACTTACACCAATGTATAGCGAGACACCTTGACCTTGTGATACCTAGGGTATGGGTTCAATTATGTCTCGTAAGTTCGTAGCTACATGTTACTTGATTCTAGTCGTTAAGATATGATGATGTCATTGATATACTCACTGTTGGCCTAGTTTCAAATTTGATAGCTTTACTGCTGTCTCTACATTGGGCATTTTTATATTTACAACATTTCACCTAGTTGACCGATAATGCCTCACCCTACATTTCTGTATCTTCGCATGGTGTAGGTTTAGGTACTAGCTGCGGTTGTTAAGTTAGGGGTTTGTGGATGATTCAGATGACCTTGGTGAGTATTTGCAGATTTGGACACTCTATAGTCTCTTATTTTTAGTGGCCATCTTTTGTATCTAGACATTGGCTTGTACATTATTGTTTGGTTGTATATGTAGGAGTTCGTCATAGTTATGTATATTTTATATATATATATGAGTGTGTTCTTGGGTTTATAGTAGTTTTATGCAGATGACTTTCAAGTTCTGTGTAGATTGTGTTCTTTTCAATTATATGTTGCTATATTTAGTGATTCTGAATAAGTATTGTGGGTCGGGTTGGCTTGCCAGTAAATGGACCTAATAGGCGATATCATGATTAAAAAAATTTGGTCATGACAAGTTATTCGCACTACAAACAATAATACTCTTATCGCATATGATGTTGGTTCAATCTGATTAGAGAATCATGATGGATTGAATAGAACATTAACAAATATATGCACCAGATTTGAAAAAAAATCTCATCTCTGTAGGAGCCCTTAAGTCAAAGAGGTTCAAAATCATTGCAAATAATGGAGTGATGAGAATATGCTCTGGTGCACTAGTTATAATGAAGTCAATTCAAAGAAACAATAACACGTACCGCTATTAAGGTAGTATAGTTATTAGAATAGCAACAACAACATACAATGACGATAAAGTGGCAGAAATGACTAGGCTATAGCATATGTGCTTGGGACATGCCAGAGCAAAATCCTTGAAAACCTTATCAGATGAAGGATTGCTAAAAGGAATAAAAATTTTATGCCTGGAGTTTTGTGAGTATTGTGTCAAGGAAAAGTAGACAAGGGTTAAATTTAGAACAACTATCCATAATACTAAAATTATCTTGGATTATGATCACTATGATATTTGGGGTGCTTCCAAAATACCTTCATTAGGTAGGAAACACTATTTTGTAACCTTTGTTGATGAATTTTCATGAAGACTGTGGATGTATACGATGACAACTAAAGATGAAGTATTAGAAATTTTCCTCAAATGGAAGATGATAATACTTGCTCAAAGTGACAGAAAGATCAAATGTCTTCACACATACAATGGTGGAGAATACAAAAATGATCCTTTTTAGAAGTTTTGTGAAGAAAATGACATCATTGGATATTTCATTGTCAGAAATACACTACAACAAAATGGAGTGAAAAAACACATGAGTCACACTTTGCTGAAGAAGGTTCGGTGTATATTTACTTAGGCAGAGAATATTTGGCTGAGGCAATGAAACATGCATGCCACCTTATTGATCATCTACGTTTAAAGAAAGGTAAAAATAGTTTTATTATGCAAGGCTAGGCTTACAATTTTACTGCTCTATAAGGATAGCTTGACCAGGTTTTGTGGTCTAGCTGTCACATGAAAATAACATCTAGTTTTAGATCTGCCATCAACACAAAAATAGTTTGATGATTGCGTGATTACACTATAAAATGCAAATGGTCTCAGATGACTCTTTCTCTTTGTGTCATACAGTTAATTGTGAAAAATAACCATCTAAGTTTTATCTGTATGATCTTCCTTATCCACAACCCATCTGCAGCTTCTTTCTTTTAAGCTTCAGAAGGTATCAGTTCTTTTGCCTGTTTGAGAGCTTCAACCAGCTTCGGAAGGCATTGCTCTGCATCTTCCTTCGGGGAGCTGGGCATCAGGTCCTCTGCAACATCAGCAGGTATGACCTTTGTCTCATTCATTAACGTTTCAATTGATTCAAATAGGGGATGAGTGGCTAAGCGCAGGTAATTCTTTGCAAGCACCTTGAATCCATCAAAACTGCAGTAGGAGAGCTCGATTCTGTGTTGTCCCTAACAGATGTCAGTTCAAGATCATAGATGTCATAATCCAATAAATTTGCCATTACAGCAATCATAGTCGACTTTCCAGTACCTGGGGGACCATGTAGCAGATAACCCCGCTTCCACGCCTTGTCAATCCTCGCATAGAAATCCTTGCTCTCTCTAAACATGAGGAGATCGTCCACAATCTCTTGCTTCTTCTCTGCCTCCATTGTCAGGCTACCAAATCTTGCAGGATGCTCAAATACGATATGTCTCCACGTGGTCTTGCTGTGTCCATTAGTGTAAAGCTTTCTCTTCCTTTTTCTCATCTGGATCTCTTTCCCTGCCCTGATCACTTGCTCCAAGTAAATATCGGTTACCATGTCACGATATTTCTTGTGGAACATAAGCTTGTAATATTTTCTTTCTAGTTCTGGCAAGTACTTGGTTTCCTGTTGCACAAGTTTCCCCGAAATACACAGTATTTTTACTCTGCGAAACTCATCAGTAACTCTCTCATGTTCATCCATGCTTATCACCAACTTGCTCCTACCATTCACCATTTCAGCTCTAAGCCTCTTTGCATCCTTTGCTAGATGGACATTGAGATATGCCTCGACTGCTGCATCATGAGGCTTGAGATTGTTGCTCATGAATTCACTGATGGAAATCTGAATGTAAGGGTAGAAAAAGTTCTTGATTCTTCGTGTCCACTTATAGAAAGCTCGCATAAGCTCAGGTGGACAGTATCTACGGATCATATCCCACATGAATATGAAACTAGCGATGCTGGTCCCCCACACCACCCCAACTTTGCAGCAACCCCATTGCTTCTGATCATTGTTATAGATGTCTGGAAATTCCTTTTCTCTTGTAAGGAAAGATTACACTTTCCCCTTAAGTTGTGTTCACTGATATATCAGGCTGAGAGAAGCCGCAAAGCAATTTCGGTTTCTCTTCAAGGTAATTGGTATGTGACTTATATTGAATTCTGTTTAAAGAGTAGATAACTTTTGAATAAATAATGTATGACTAGTTTAGAAAAGGAAACTAAAGGCTTGATGTTTTGTGGGGAAATAAAAGTACCAAAAGAATAATATATGCACAAGTGGAAGACCCCACCAATGACTATAAGAATACATGGATTACTCATCTTGTGAGTCGAAAAAGCTCAATAATCAACAAAATGACAAATGACCAAATATAAAAGAAGAGAAAATGACAAATTCCTGGACGGCTTTCCTCCTCCTTTATGTTATTATATATATATATATATTGGAAAAGAATAAACTAGTCACACATCATGTATTTAAAGCCTTTACCTACTCTTTGAACCGGAAGGAAAAAGTGAAACTAGAGCCTTGACATCATAAAAATTTTCTTTCTGTGTTACGTAATAATCTTACATCATTCAATATGACACTACAATATCCGGATAAGAGTCGGTTTTTCTTTCAAAACTCAATTTGCTACTCAATTTTTTTTGTCCTTTTATGTTTAGAAAAGTTGAGGTCTAGGTCCTTTTTATTATTTTACAAAAATTCTTAATTTTATTAAAATACTAGTAAAGAGTAGTTCGTGCTATACATGAGCTTGATAATTGTCACAATTCGGTAGACAAATCAAAAATCCATAGCAATAAGCTAAATAATCTATATTACTTCAAAAACTCCAAAAATTTAAAGTTAAATTACCATTTTGCCCTCTTATAATCTATATTACCTTAAAATCATGAATTCAAAATGACTCCGAACTCAAATGTGAAATTACTAATTTACCCCTACTTCCCCCCTAAAACTATCCACGCTATATCCTCTCACACAAGGAGCCACCGTTCTCACCCCATCTCTTTAACAGCCACGTATTTCCAAATTTTCCTGAACGGTCGCAACTCCTCTCTTCCACCTCTTTAAATCTCACCAATGTTGATCACATTCCCCATATCCAATGCCTCCTTCACATTTAAATTGCTGCCATTGTGCATTCGGACGTCTGGCCGCCACAACTTTGTATCAAATTCCCCAGGCATTGAATCCAGTGCAACTATTTAATCCTTCCTTACTATTCTTAAACCACTGCCACTACTACTATTCCCCCTTATTCTACTATTTGCTCTACTGCATACATGCATATCTCACTCATCATTTGCAAACTAACATTCCCCTGCCATTTTAAGCTACAATTTTCCTGCATATATATTTTCTAATAGTACGTTTTCCGCCCATACACGGTACTGCACCACCTACACGGGCACATCTTTGTTCGTCAGACCACTCATTGTGTATGTTTTATGTCGTAGAGGCAATAATTGTACGCCGTACTCTTTTCCTGCATAATCACATACACTCCCTTGCTACCTGTACGCAAACTTTGATGATTGTATTAATGTTTTAAATAAGGTTAATGAGCTTCTGTGAACTGTTAAGTCTATCTTCACTATTTCCTAATTTTTTACCGTCTTTGAGTTTAGTTTTTTTTTTTTTAAAAAAAATATTTATATAAGTCAGTATTAGTGTTGTTATAAATTATGGGACAATTGTAATGTGATGAATTTATCTTAACTTTGAAAACGATACTATCAGTTTTCTATTATTATTTTTTAAAACACAAATAGCTATAATTTGCTCTATTATGGAAGAGCCTTCCATCATTACTAATTTCTTTGACTATCAACATAAATTCTATTTTCTTAATTCTTTTATTTATGTATGTTTCTGTTTGAAAAATATTTGTACCAATGATCACATAATGTTTTGTGTTTTGTTAGGTACTTCTTACTCCTATAAAATGAACATATCACGATTCAAAGAATATTATGATTGAAGGACAGAGACAAATGATGGGCAAAAACTATTGTTTGTAGCACTATTAATTGGAGCAATGAAATTTCATAAATAAATTATTGCAAACTTTAATTAATAGTGTCTCAATCGATTATTTTCAAATATGAATATATACATGTTAAATATTATCGCAAATTTTAGGTAGAACTATGCTAAAAGAAATACATGTACAGCGCACGTGAGAAAAGACTAGTCTAGAAATAAGACTACGCAGAAACAAAATGGACAAGGAGTAGTACCGTAGTATAGATATATATATAAGAGTACAAAATATATTGAAATGGCTCACAAGTGACTAAGAAAGAGAAAACTATATACAAGAATCAACTTCGGATATGTTGCCACCAATTCAAAAGAGTGTAAGTACAGAAAGGACTATATAGATTATATTTGTCTAATCAAAATACAAAATTTATAGTCCAAATTAGCAAATCTCTAGATGCCAAAAGCTCATTGCAGTCTGAATCAATAATAGCCATGGAAGATGCAAACTCAATTATGATTGCTTGTACTAGGAGTTTCATCAGAAAAGGTGTAGATGTATAACATAAATACAAAATATGAGGTACTTAGTAGGCATCATAAGCTGATCGAACTCAGATAAGAACTATATAAATAAAGTAGGCAAATGGTTCTAATAGCAGAATTCAATAGTTAACAAGAAATATACAACGATTAATCACAATAAAAATAATTGTAATAATAAGCATTAGACCTATAATTTAAGTGTAAGGACCCAGATCTTATGAGACTTTAATGATGCTTAAGGCAAGATTCTGGAGGTGTGTGAACCATTGGTAATGTTTGTGTATGGCTTTATAGAGCTTAAGAAAGGATTTGAGGCACGGTGGACCTCTAGAGAACCTTTCATGGGTTGTAGTCCTCACCACTGGTTGTGGAAGGGGCCCTTGAAAGGTGCCCCAGCTTTCCAACCAAGAATTGGCTAAGGAAGCCATCACATAGCCCTTGCATTGGCTATGTAAGCCACCACGAGCTATGGTGGGCGTGTTATTGTCCGCACCACGAGCCGTGGTAAGGTGTTTCGTGAAGTCCTCATTTTAAAATGTGGTTCTAAAGTATAGAATTATCGTGTCAGAACTTGGGCCATTTGTACGGACTATTGTACGATCAGTGCACCTTTGAATGGAATGTGAACCGCCAGTGGAAATGTCCTTGGTATGAAAATATGGCTAAGTGTCTAAAGGCCCTTACCATGGGTCTTAGTATGGTTTGTGATCATGTTCATAAGCTGTGGTGCTCTTTCACTAGCCAGTTAGACTCTTTTTAATGCATGTTCTATTAATGACTTTCTCTTAATTTTGGTGATTTCTAAGGGTTGTTTGTGACTTTCTAACGTATCTTAAACCCATGAAAAGACCTATACTCTCTCTTCTAAGAACTCTTCTCAAGTGAGCCATTGGAGATTCAACTTGAATTTTAAGGAAGGGTCTTTTTCTCCAGTGAATTTTTTCTTGATTCTTCAAAGTTCTCTAAGGTGTGTGCGACCGATTCATTGTCCCTTTCAACCATGAAGACCGTAAGGATTTCTTACTTCTTAATTTATAAATTTCAAGCTTGTTTTGAACATGGGTCTTTTAAATTAGTGCTGATTTGATTAAATCGAGATATGAGCTATATTTACTTGATGTTTTTTAAATTGAATTAAGCCCTAATATGTTGAATTGCATTGACATTATGAAGTTTTGAATATGCATGTCCTTTTAAATAATTGATCTAGGCATGAGTAATCTCAAGTGTCCATTAAATGTGAATTTTTTCATGGATTTACTTGGATTTCATATTATGTTATTGTTTTAAGTGTGAACGTGAAGTATGATCTGGCTTTTTAGCCCAAGTATGTATGATTATGAAGTATGTTTGGCTTATAAGCCTAGTATGCTTGGAAATGATTTGTAAGACTTATGCCTCTTTTCAAACACATATATGTATTTGTATTCTTTTGGATTGTTGACTTAGCACCAATGAGATTGGAAATGGGGGATCCACCTAAGGAATCCTTACGTAAAGCCTCCTTTCTCATAACTATGTGTGTAGCATAGGTTCATGTTTATTCCCTTTTTATGGGATGATTATGACAAGGATCTACCTTTGGCAATTAGATCATGCCATTATACGGTGCGTGGGCAGACAACGAAGTTTTAAGTTATAACTCACTTGGTCCTATGTCAGTTAAGGTCACAACCTGACTTTATATAAAGTTTTATGGCATTCATGCATCATGGGTTTCATGGAACATCTATATAATCACATCTATATAATATTCTTTCTTATATACACTTCTTTCTATATATGTGCCACTGTCATCTAACATTGATTGCAAATTAACATGTTTCATAAGCATTTTGCATGCTCGCTACTTAATATATTCAAAATTGCTAATGTATACTCTTTACCTAAATGATCTAACCAGGTAGAAACCGGAGACTATCATCTTCCTCCTTGACAGCTTGCTTGATTGACAAAGAGTTGCTTGTGGTGAGTCCTATCATCCAAGGACAAGCCACTATCATCTTCCTCCTTGACGGCTTGCTTGATTGACAAAGAGTTGCTTGTGGTGGGTTTCATGGCACATCTATATAATATTCTTTCTTATATACACTTCTTTCTATATATGTGCCACTGTCATCTAACATTGATTGCAAATTAACATGTTTCATAAGCATTTTGCATGCTCGCTACTTAATACATTCAAAATTACTAATGTATACTCTTTACCTAAATGATCTGACCAGGTAGAGACCGGAGACTATCATCTTCCTCTTTGATAGCTTGCTTGATTGACAAAGAGTTGCTTGTGGTGAGTCCTATCATCCAAGGACAAGCCCCCTTTTATCTACCTATTATGTTATTTCATCTTATGTCTTTACTTTGAGGATGAGCTCGGTACATGTCTTAGCCCCCGTCCTATTCTATGACAAAAATACATTATTTGACATCATGTAAACTCTATGTTCGGGTTTGTTATATGCTATGTTATTTGCTATGCAGACTGCGATTATGGCTATTGCTCGAGGTTGATGATATAATTATATGTTCATTATGAGATGTGGAAATGTGGGAAGTCCCAATCCTCTTTTATTTCCATAGCATGAGTCATTCTTACCTGATACCTAGTTATTATGTGCTATATGAACTCATGAAAATCCCTATCCCCATGACATCCCCATGACATCCCCATATCGTGAGTCATACTTATCCATCCCTTAGAACTTTGTGTTAATTTATTATGCGCTTTCAAATCGATGATTTGTATGTGGATTTTGTGAGGCTTGTTTGGGACTCTCGGGTTCCCATTCGCCATGTCACTCTAAGACTCTAGGCCCAGGTCGTGGCAAGCTTGATGTTAATGCACTAAGGTATTAAAATAATCCTTAGAGTCTGTCATTCCACATCAAGTACAGTCATATTCATGTGTGAAGTACACCATACCTATGAGGGAGATGCCATGATGATAGTTTTGGAATTCTCTTACTTCTTTATATCTTATGTCATTCTATGAACCATGTCTTAGGACTTTCTAACTTTGATGATATCGTTGATTCCTTACAGTTGATGCCTCCAAGAAGAGCCCCTCTACTAAGGTAGGCCCCTATTAATGTGAACCAAGTCCCTCAAAAGCCTATGGGAGAGCCGATTACTTAAGATAAATTCTGGAATGCCTTTTCCATGTTTTCCTTTTGTGGCCAACTAGGCAGGGAAGGCCAATCTTTCTTCTTATGCTACCACTTCTCTGCTGCTAGAGTAAGAGTTTTACCTATATGAATCCTCCGGAGTTCTATGAGTCAGAAGCTGATGAGGATGCCTAAGACGTCATTGAACAACTCTTTAAGGTGTTGACTATTATGGTAGTAACTTTAGAAGAGAAAGCTGAACTAGATGCTTATGAATTAAAGGATGTGGCTCAAGTGTGGCACATCCAGTAGTTGATGGAGAGAGTTTGTGATGATGGGGTAAGCTGGGAAGAGTTTAAGTTCGCCTTTCTAGATCATTTCTTTCCTCTTGAGCTCAGGGAGGCAAAAATGATAGAACTTATCAACCTCAAGTAGGGTGGTATGAGTGTGAGGAAATATACCCTAAAACTTACAAAGCTTTTTAAGTTTGCTACTATGCTAGTGGCTGACCCTCATACAAGAATGCACAAGTTTATTTCTGGGAACTCTAATTTAGTTATGAAAGAATGCCATACTACTGTGCTTATTCGGGACATGGATATTTCGAAGCTTATGACTTATGTTGAACAGATTGAAGGGGAGAATATCAAGGAGAGGAGGGTGAATGATTCCAAGATAGCCTATTTGTATTGTGGTTTTTCCAACTTTAGGAGTGGTGGCAGAAATGGTCGCTCTCAACAGGTCCAAGGTTCCAATGCAAAGGTTGCCAATAATAGAGTGTCTCTAAACCAAGGTACCCGCTGTAGGTGGGCCAACATATCCTCGATATAACAAGTGTGGAAGAAATCACTCTAATGCATGTCTAAAAGATTCAAGTGCTTGGTATGTGTATGGTGATATTGGACATAAGATTGCTAATTGTCCTAAAGTTGCCGAAAAAGGTCAAAGGGATGTATCTTAGGGTGACCAAGGCCTGAAAAGAGTTTCACAAGGTGGTTCCTCCGGAAACAACAGGTTCAATAGCTTGCATGCTCGATAGGGGTAGAGGAGACTCGAATATAATGACTGGAATGTTAAAAGTCCTTGACTTTAAGGCTTATTCTTTGCTTGACCTTTGTACGAATTTATCTTTTAGGACTTTTTTTTGGCTGTTAATTTTGGATTGAGTCCTGTTATCTTAAGGGAGCCCTTTCCCATTTATACTCCCATGGGTGAGTCTTTTGTTGCCTATAAAGTCTATCAAGGTTATCCTGTCTCTGTCTTGTATAAAGTCCTTCCATGCGATCTTGCGGAACTTGAGGTGTTTGATTCTGATATTATTCTTGGGATGGATTGGTTGCATGTTTCATATGCCTCTATAGATTTTAAAACACGAAAAGTCAAATTCCAATTTATGAATGAGCCCATTTTTGAGTGGAAGGGTAGTGATTATGCTATTAAGGGCCTATTTAACTCTTATCTCAAAGCCCAAAGATGATTTCTAAGGGGTGCATCTATCATATTGTGAGGGTTAGAAATACGGAGTCTGAGTCACCTACTCTTGAATTGGTTGGGTGGATGATCAATTTTTGAATGTTTTCCCCAAAGATGTGCTCGGTATTCTTCTTGAAACGGATGTATACTTTAGCATAAATCTCCTTCTAGATATTCAACCTATTTTTGTTCCTCATTATCGTATAGCACCGATTGAATTAAAGGAGTTAAAGGATAAATTTAAGGAGTTATTGGAGAAGGTTTTATGAGAATAAGTATATCTCCATGGGGTGATCAAGTATTATTTGTAAGAAAGAAAGATAAGTCTCTTTGGATGTGCATGGATTATAGAAAATTGAAAAACGTAACCATCAAGAACAAATATTCATTGCAAAGGACTGACAACTTATTTAATCAACTTCAAGGAGCTACCAATTTCTCAAAGATTGACCTCCGTTCTGACTATCATCAATTGAGGATCAGGGAGTGTGATATTCCCAAAATGGCTTTCCAAACTAGATACGGGCATTTGGATTTTGTTGTGATGTAATTTGGTTTGACTAATGCTCCTACTCTGTTCATGGATCTTATGAATTGAGTGTTCAAGCTATTTCTTGAGAGTTTTATGGTTGTCTTCATCGATGATATTCTGATTTATTCTTGAAGTGAGTGGGAGCATATGGATCATTTGAGGTTGGTTCTTCAAACTTTGTTGGAGAAGCAGCTATTTGCTAAGTTTCGTAATGTGAATTTTTGTTGGGTGAAGTAGCTTTTATTGGTAATGTGGTATCCGATAATGGTATTAAGGTGGATCCAAAAAAGTCCGAGGCCACAAAGGTATGGCATAGACTATTTCTCCTTCTAATATTCAAAGTTTTCTTGGATTAGATTGTTATTATTATTTGTTGAAGGTTTCTCATCCATTGCATCTCCATTGACTAAGTTGACTCAAAAGATAGCCAAGTTTGTATAGTGGGATGAATGTGAGAAGAGTTTTGAAACTTTGAAAGTTCAGCTTATATCGGCTCCTATTTTGACCTTACTAGAGGCTTAGATTAGTTTATCATATATTGTGATGCTTCTTGAATTGGGTTGGGTTGTTTGCTTATGTCACATGGTAAGGAGATAGTTTATGTATCAAGGAAACTAAAGGTTCATGAACAAAATTATCCTACTCATGATCTTGAGTTAGCGGCTATGGTGTTCACTTTGAAAATTTGGAGATACTATCTATATGCGGTTTATGTTGATATGTTCACTGATCAAAAGAGGTTGCAATATGTATTCACTAAAAGAGATCTTAATCTGAGGTAAAGAACATGATTAGAATTCCTTAAAGATCATGATATGACAGTTTAATATCATCCCAGCAAGGCAAATGTTATAGCCATGCTCTTAGTAGGCTATCAATGCATAGTGTGGGCCATGTTGATGAATGAAAGAAAGAGTTAGTGAAAGATGTTCATCATTTGGCTAGATTGGGTGTTTGATTGACTGATTCTAATGATGTTGGCATTCATGTCTAGAGTATGGCCAAGTCTTTTGTAGTTGTTGATGTCAAGGTAAATCAAGACTTGGATGCACTTTGGTTGAGTTAAAGAATTTGGCTGTAGAAAAAATGATAAAGGTTTTCCCAAAAGGGAGATGGTGAGCTTTGGTATCATGATCGGTTGTGTGTTCTGGATATTAATGGTATTGGAGAGGTGATCATAAGTAAAGCCTATAACTCATATTATTCTATACATCCAAGATCTACAAAGATGTATTAGGATTTGAGGGAGGTGTATTAGTGGCATGGTATGAAGAAAGACATAGCCAAGTTTGTATCTAAATGTCCTAATTATCAAGAACTAAAGGTTAACATCAACCGCCCAGTGGTTTGGCTCAAGATATTGAGATTCTTACCTAGAATTGGGAAAATGTGAATATGGGCTTTGTGGTTATTTTGCCCCATATTTGAAAGCAATTTGATTCTATTTGGGTTATCATCGATAGAATGACTAAATTAGCCTATTTTCTACTTGTCAAGACTACCTTCAATGTCAAAGATTATGCAAGGTTGTACATCGAAAGTTGGTAAAGTTGTATAGCATGCCTATGTCTATCATATCGGATCATGACACTTAATTTACTTCTCACAATTGGACATCATTTCATATAGAGCTTGGCACTATGGTGAAGTTAAGTACTGCTTTCTATCCTCAAACCGATGGACAAGACAAGAGGACAATTCAAACTTTAGAAGACATGTTTAGGACTTGTGTGTTGGAATTCAAGGGTAATTGGGATGCTTATCTACCACTTATTGAGTTTTCCTACAACAATAGTTTTAATGCTAGCATTGGTATGACACTGTTTGAGGATTTGTACGGGAGAAGGTGTAAATCTCCAATGGGGTGGTTTGAGTTGGGAGAGATGGCATTGATTGGCCCAAATTTAGTATTGGTGGAAATTGAAAGGTGAAGTTGAACAGGGGAAGGTTGAAGACGCCTCAAAGTCCCCCAAAGTCTTATTAGATGTTAGAAATAGGGATCTTGAATTCCATGGCGATGATTGGGTATATATGAAGGTTTCTCCTATGAAGGGTGTAATGCATTTCGGTAAGAAGGGAAAGTTAAGTCCCCAGTATGTAGGCTCTTATGAGATAGTTAAGCGAATTGGAAAAGTGGCCTATAGATTGGATTTGTCTTTGGAGATGAGTTCTATTCACTGGGCCTTCTAAGTATCAATATTGAGGAAGTTGATTGGTGATCCTAGTTCAATTGTGCATTTAGATGGTGTTGAAGTTGAAGAGAACTTTTCCTATGAAGAGTTCGGTTAAGATTTTTGATAGACAAGTGAAGCGGCTTCGCAACAAGGATGTGTCTTTGGTTAATTGTCTGGAGAAATAAACATTGTAGAGTGCTACATGGGAGGTGAAGATGGACATGATGAGGTGATATCCCTATATTTTCCTATCTGCTCAAGCCCAAGGTATTAGATTCTTCTTATTCAAAATGGTCCTAATTCTTTTACTCTTATGTTTCATGACATGACATGCATACATGTGCACGGAAATAATTTAAAGGATGTATTGTTATGAGTTTTAATGATTTTATGATTTTCTAGAAATGAGTTAGGCATTGCGTTCTCATGTTAGAATATTTCATGTTTAAGGCAAGCCTTTCAAGCTAGTCCGTTTCTCATTCGATGACAAATGTTTCCAAAGGAGAGATGATGTAAGGACCCTAATATTGTGAGACTTTATTAATTGTTAAAGCAAGTTTCTGTAGGTGTGTAAATCAGGGGCAATGCATGCGTATGGTTTTGTGAGGCTCAAGAAAGGATTGGAGGCTTAGTGGCCGTCCAAGAAACCTCCCACTAGCCTTGGTCCTCACCACTGGCCATGGAAGGGGACCTTGGAAGGTGCCCCAGCCTTCCAGCCAAGAATTAGCTAAGGAAGACATCACATTGATCTTGCAGGGCTGTGTTAGCCACCACGATCCATGGCTGGGTCTCATGGCCCTCTCCACGAGCGTGTTGATGTGCTTCATGAAGCCCTCACTCTAAAATGTGATTCTAAGTAAAACATTATCATCTCAGAACTTGGGTCAGTTGTACTGACCATGTACGGTCAGTGCACCTTTGAATGGACTGTGAATTGTAAGTGGAAATGTCCATTGTCTAAAAATTTGGCTAACTATCTGAAGGCCCTTACCATGACCTGTGTATAGTCCGTGGTCTTGTTCATGAGTCTGGTTCTCTTTCATGTGCCACCTGACTCATTTTAATGCTCATTTCGTTAATGTCTTTCTTATTGTTTTTGTGATTTCTAAGGGTTGTTTGTAAATTTATAACATATCCTAAACCCCTAAAAAGACCTATACGTCTTCATTCTTATTGAAAACTCATTCAACACATTTAGAATATTCAAATTCTCTCTTCTAAGAAATCCTCTCAAGTTTGCCATTGGAGATTCAACTTGAAGCTTAAGGAAGAGTCTTCTTCTCCAATCAATTTCTTCTTGATTCTCGAAGGTATCTAAGGTATATGGATTTTGATTCATGGTCACTTTTAACCAAGAAGAGCCCAACGATTTCTTACTTCTTAATTTATGAATTCCAAGCATACTTTGAATATGGGTCTTTTAAATTAGTGTTGATTTGATTACATTGAGATATAGGGCATATTTAATTGATATTTTTGAAGTCAATTAATCCCTAATATGTTGAATTGCATTGACATTATGAAAAGTTTGAATATGGAAGTCTTTTTAAAGGATTGATCTAGACATGGGTAATATCAAGTATGATTTAAATGTGAATTTCTTCATGGAGTTACTTAGATTTCGTATTATATTGTTGATTTAAATATGAATATCTATTGCCCATGCTATTCTCTCATCAGTCATGGCATATGCATATATGAGCATTGATTTTCATGAATATTATGATGTGGGTTAAGACTCAATTATATTGATGAATATGATTTTGATGAAAGTATAGTTATAAAATGAGTTGTAATCACATAATATCTATGATATGACTCTTTGAGCAATTATGGGTGTTTACACCACTATGTACAAGAACAAAAAGCTATTCCAATGCATGAAAGTATGACAAGAAGTGTGATTTGTCTTTTTAGCCTAAGTATGCATGATTATGAAGTATTTTTGACTTTTAAGCTTAAGTATGCATGAAAATTGAAACACCCCAGAAAAGTGCCCAAAAATGTGCCTAAAAAATGCCCATAATTGTAATTCTCATATATCTCGAAATTAATAAATAATATCAAAAAATTCAACTTTATATTTGTGATTAAGGGGAAAAATTCAGTGGGATATGGGTCTAGCCCACATTTTATAGCAATCGTAACAAAGTTTTATTTTCCAAAAATTTCACAAAACAGAATTGATTCGCACCCTTATGCGACGCAACCAGGGTGCAGACCTGTGTATTTTGTTGGTTGTTTTTCTTTTTTCTGTCCAAGGCTTTAAATACTAGAGACTAAGCCTCTTATTTGTCAAAACACCTATACTTAATCATTTGTCAGTCCCATATCATTCAAGACATTCCCCAAAACCCTCTCTAACACTTAGTAAAATATTTCATTCAATTAAAGTGTCCCAATCTCATTTCTAGATCTTAAGGAATTCATTTAAGCTTTAAGTTCTCATTCCAATCTTCATCAAGGAAATCTCCAAAGTTGAGGTATGTGGTTTTCAATCATTGGGTTCTTTCACCCATGATGCCCAATCTTCCTTTTTAAGTAAATTGCATGTTTTCAAGTTGATTTAGCTATGGGTATTTCTTATTGTGAATTAATTATGAACTATGTTAGGGTTTCATAAAATGTGACTATTTAAGCATGTTTTGAGCTATGAATCTATAATCCATTTTGAGACTTTGATGAAGGTTTTCAATGTATTTTGCATGAGGGTGTTACCAAGTGTTGGTGGGTTTATATACATTAAGTTTTCTCACATGATTTTACTCTTGAATTGCATGAACTTGAACTAGCATTACACACCCACAAAGTGTTTGATAAAATGTACTGTTAAGGGTTCTTGAGTTATTGATGATCTATTGCATGACCTATGATCAAGTGACTACATAATGATGAAAGGAATGTTTGTATGTGATGATTTCATAAAAGTATCTATAGTGTTGCAAGTTGACCACAACTTGTTGAGGAGGTGATATGCCTCAACCACTTTGATTTGGAATGCTATGCCTATCTATCATGTTGAGGGGTATACACCTTGACCACTTTGATTAGGGGTGCTATGCCCATCGAGCATGTTGAGCGGTATATACCTTTACCACTTTGATTGGGGCTGACATGCCCATCTACTATGTTGAGGGGTATATACTTTTACCACTATGATAGGGGGTGACATTCCCATCTATCAATTTAGGGGTATATAGCTCAATCACCTTCAAAGAGGGTGACGTGCCTTGGATTCCAAGTACTAGTTGCTTGGTCGATGATGATGGTCTCTTCCTATACATGTACTATATTCTATACAAGGATATTTTAGTTTAGGCATTGACCATGCATGCCATATAGTTACTATACTATCCATTGCATATGTTTATGCATTTTGACTATTTTTCCTATCTCGTGTTGCATTGCATCCTGCATGCTTAGTACATTCAAATGTTCTAACTCATACTCTATGCCTATATGATGTTATAATATAGGAATCATAACTCCTCATGATCCTCCTCCTCGTGGCTAGTTATTGGTGAGTCGTCAAGTTCGAGAACACTAACTTTACACTCTTACTTTCACTATCTCCTTATTTTGAACTTTGAGACTAAAAAGGTGAGCCCGAAAAGTTGTCTTGGCCCATGTTCTATCTATGTTAGAGGTGTTGTTGGACAGGTTATATAATTATGCTTTGAGCTTTGACTCCTTTGATGATTTATCCTACGAAAGACTTCCCTTAGTCCCTTTATTCTTATTTATATTCTCCTATTGTTGTTTAATTGTGTTTGCAACTAAAGATGTGTATATGATATGCTAAATGGCTTGTTTGAGGTCCTTTTTGGGTTTCCATTCACCGTGTCACGTCTAGGCCCTAGGCTTTGGTTGTGACAAACTTTGTATCTGAGCACTAGGTTGTTAATTATCCTTGGCATCGAACACACTGTGTAGACTAGAGTCTTATTTATGATTGGTAAGTGTACCACAACTATGATTAAAAGGCTATGAGGTATTTTAGGAAATGTTTCCCTCCTTTTTGATCTATGTTTGGCTGGAGTGGTCAAGGTAAGACTTTCCCCTATGAATGTTCTTTTCTATGCTAGATCATGCCTATATCATGAGAAAGAATAGCACATACACCCAAAGAACAACTGGATCATGAAGAGTTTCGGGATGCTATTTCCATGTTAGCGCAATGTATGACTAATTAAATCAACCAAGGGGCCCAAGCCACTCAAGCGCTTACTCTGTCATCTAGGGTAAGGGATTTCATAAGGATTAAGACACCAGAGTTCCATGGGTCTAAAGTGGATAATGATCCTGAAGAATTTATTGATGAGGTATTAGATGGGAGGATAAAGCAGAGTTGGTGGCCTACAAACTCAAAAGGGTGGCTTAGCAATGTTTTATTAAATGGATGGAGGATAAGAGGAACAACAATATGATCCTTTGGGAGGAGTTTAAGGCAGCATGTCAACGGGTTCTTCCTCCTTGAGCTAAGGGATCCAAAATGATTGAGTTCATGAATTTTAACAAAGGGTCCATGAGTGTGAGGGAGTATGCCCTCAAGTTCGATCAAATATCTAAATATCCTACACAATTGGTGGCCGAACCAAGGTTTAGGATGGAAAAGTTTGTGATTGGTGTATCTAATTTAGTGAATAAGGAGTGTCATGCCGCCATATTGATTGGTGATATGGATTTGTCCCGCCTCATGACTTATACCAAACAATTAGAGGGGGAAAAGTTGAGAAAAAGAAGAATGGGTGAGGCTAACAGGGCCCATTTTTAGGGTAGATTCAAAAATCCCAAGGGTGGGAGGTTTAATCAAGGCCAAGGGTCTTCAAATTCTCCTACTAGAAGGTTTCCTAATGACAACCCAAGGGTCTAAGGTGGTAGTGTTCTATTGCCAAATCCTATGTGCCCAAAATGTGGTAGAGGTCACAATGGCCTATGTTTGAAGGATACTAATGCTTGTTATAGGTGTGGTGAAGTAGGTTATAATGTGATGGATTATCCTCGTAATCATAATAAGGTTGGAGATGGTCATCCATATGGCCAAGGTACAAATACAAGTCCTAAATGAAGGGGAGGTCAACAAGGTGGTGCCCCAAGGCACAATCAGTTCTATGCTCTTCAAGGGAGGCAAGGGGTAGATGAGGTATTTGATATCGTGACAGCTATGTTAAAAGTCTTTGATTTTAATGTGTACACATTGATAGACCCGGGAGCTACTCTTTCTTTTGTTACTCATTTTGTTGTAAAATAATTCCATGTTAAACCTAAATTACTGTGTGAGCCATATCCCGTTGGTACATTTATTGAGCTAGGAGGGTCTATAGATATTGTCCTATTTCAGTTTACATAAATATTGCCTTGTGATTTTGTTGAGCTGCATACGGTAGACATTGATGTCATTCTTGGGATAGATTAGTTGCATGCATATTATGCCTCTATTGGTTCGAGAACCTGTAGTGTCAAATTTCATTTCCCTAATGAACCCATCCTTGAGTAGGAGAGTCATGATATGGTGGTGAAGGTAGGTTTATTTATTGCCACAAATCCCAAAAGTTGATTCCTAAAGGGTGTCTCTATCATCTTGTGAGGGTTAGGGATGTTGAGTGCAAAGTCCTTCCAATAGAGTTAGTGCCGGTGGTGAATGAGTTCCTTTTTGTCTTTCTTAATGAGATTCCCGATGTCCCTCCCAAAAGGGAAGTAGATTTTGGCATAGACGCCCTTCCTGATACTCAACCCATTTCTATTCCCCCTTATTGTATGGCCCCGACGGAGTTAAATGAGTTGAAACAAAAATTAAGGGACTTGTTGGAGAAAGGTTTTATTATGCCTAGAAAATCACCTTAGGTTACACCGATGTTGTTTGTGAACAAGAAGGATAGTTCTCTTAAGATGTGTATTGACTACTGACAACTTAATAGAGTCACCATCAAGAATAAGTACCCTCTACCAAGGGTTGATGATCTTTTTGACTAACTTCAAGAGGATAATCACCTTTTTAAGATTGATCTTCAGTTCGGGTAGCACCAAGTGAAAGTGAGGGAGTGTGATACTCATAAGACGGCCTTCTAGACAAGGTCTGGCCACTATGGTTTTGTGGTTATGTCCTTCAAGTTAACTAATTCACCAACTATCTTCCTAGATCTTATGAATAGGGTCATTAATCTCCACCTTTATTTTTTTGTGGAGGTATTTATTGATGATATCTTAATCTACTCCCATAGTGAGGAGAAGGAGAAGTTGTATGCCAAATATGAGATATATGAGTTTTGGTTTAAAGAGGTTGCCTTCCTAAGTCATACAATGTCGGGTGATGGGATTAAGGTGGATAACAAAAAGATGAAGGTAATTAGAAATTGGTCCACGCATTTGACTCCATCAAATATTAGAAGCTTCTTGGGCTTAACAGATTATTATTAGAGGTTTGTGAATGGGTTCTCCTTTATTTCATCTCCCATGACTAAGTTGACCCAAAAGAAGGCAAAATTTATGTGGACTAATGAGTCTGAACAAAAGTTTTCAAACTTTGATAGATAAGCTTATCTCTACTCCTATATTGTCTCTAGTGGAAGGGTTAGAAGGGTTTGTTGTGTATTGTGATGCCTCATGAATTGGTTTGGGTTGTGTTTTGATGCAAAATGGTAAAGTGATAACTTATGGCTCTAGACAACTTAAGGTGTATGAAAAGTATTATCCTACCCATCATCTTGAATTGGCTGTCGTGGTATTTTCTTTGAAAAGTTAGCGTCATTACTTGTATGGTGTGCATGTTGGTGTGTTCACCGATCATAAGAGTCTTCAATAAGTGTTCACCCCAAAAGATCTAAACTTGAGACAAATAAGATGGTTGGAGCTTCTTAAGGATTATGATATGAATGTGCATTATCACTCCGGTAAGGTAAATGTTATGGCTGATGCTCTAAATAGGGTGTCTATGGGTAGCCTAGCATATGTTGATGGTGGGGCAAAGAAGTGGCTAGAGAGGTTCTCCGGTTGGCTAGATTAGGGTTTAGGTTGGAGGAGGTTGACAATGGTAGTGTGGTAGTTGTTGATGGCTCTAAATCTTCCTTGATTGAAGAGATGAAGGCAAAGCAAGATCTTCACCCCTCCTTGTTCGAATTGAAGGCCTTGGTGAGAGATGGTAAGGTGGTGGTTTTCCTCCGAGGGGGAGATAGTGCCCTTAGGTACCAAGGTGGATTGTGTGTGTGTTTTGTGGATGACTTGAGAAAGAAGATTTTAGATGAAGCTCATAATTCTTCGTATTATATTTACCCCGGTTCTACCAAGATGTATAAAGATTTGAGAGAACTATTTTGGTGGGGTAGTATGAAGAAAGACATTGCTATGTTTTTATCTAGTTGTCATAGTTGCCAACAAGTGAAAGCCTAACAAAATATCGGCTCATTTTGAAATGGGAGGAGATAGATATTCCTACTTGGATGTGGGAGGAGTTAACATGGATTTCGTGGTTGGGTTTCCCAATACTAGAAAGCATTTTAACTCCATTTGGATTGTGGTTGATCGAATGACAAAGTTGGCTCATTTCCTACCAGTTAAAATAACTTATGGTGTTGAAGATTATCCTAAGTTTTACGTTCTTGAATTGGTTAAACTGCATAGGGTGCCTTTGTCTATCATATTGGATCATGATGCCCAATTCAGTTCTCACTTTTGGAGGTCCTTCTAAATAGGTCTTGGTACCAAGGTAAATCCTAGTACGACCTTTCACCCTCAAATAGATGACAAAGCTGAAAGAACTATCCAAACTCTTGACATTATGCATAGAGCTTATGTTTTGGATTTTATGGGTAGTTGGGATGATAGTTTTCCACTTAGTAAATTTGCTTACAATAATACCTAACATTCAAGCATTGCCATAGCTCCTTTTGATACTCTCTATGCTAGAAGTTGTAGTCCTCTAGTTTTTTAGTTTGAGGTAAGGGAGATGACTTTGTTAGACCTGAATTTGTTTATGGAGTCCATGGAGAAGGTGAGATTGATAAGGGAAAGGTTGAAAATAGCTCAAAGTTGATAAAAGTCTTATGCCGATGTGAGAAGAAGGGATCTTGAATTTAAGTTTAGTGATTGGTTCTATTTAAAGGTCTTATCCATGAAGGGTGTGGTTCGTTTTGGTAAAAAGGTAAATTGAGTCCAAGATTTGTGGGTCCTTATAGAGTGTTGAGGAGGACTGGTAAGGTGTCCTATGAGTTGGAGTTGCCCAATGATATGAATATGGTTCATTCGGTTTTCCCTATGTCTATGTTGAGGAAGTGTGTGGGTGACCCAAGTGCTATGAAGAGGTCCCAATAAAAATTTTGGATAGACAAGTGTAGAGGTTGAGGAACAAGGAAGTCACTTTCGTTAAGGTTCTTTGGAGAAACCAACAAGTTGGAAGTTTCACATGGGAAGCTGAGGCGGGCATGCAAAAGTGAGCTCTTCCATTCTACTCAAGCCTGAGGTATTAATTTTAGTTCCCTATATGATTTCATGTCTTCAGTTTCTGCTCTTATGTCATTTGCATGCATTCACGTTTATGTTGATAAATTTATGGTGATTTTGACACTTGTGTTGAGATTTTTGAAAATGGTGTTTAATTACATTGTTACATTCTTGTTGAGGCTGATTTCTTCATAATTACTCTCCTTATGTATACTTCTTTGACATTTGGGGATGAATGTTCCTAAGGGGGAGATACTGAAAAGTTCCAAAAATGTGCCTTGGAAATGACCATAATCGTAATTTCTATATATCTTAAAATCGTGTGTGATATCGAAAGTTTGACTTCATATTTGTGATCAGGGGACAAAATTGAGTGGAAAATCAGTCTAGCCCTGATTGTAGAGCAACCGTATTAAAATTTAATTTCCAAAAATTTCTCAAAACATAATTGATCCGCGGCTTTGGCGTGACGCGGCCAGGGCACGAACCTGTGTATTTTATAGGTTGTTTTTCTTATTTTGGTCCAAGGCTTTGAGGCCTTGTTCCTAAGCCTTCCTATATATAAAATACCTATACTTAGTCATTTTTCAATCCTATCTCATTCAAGAAATTCCCCAAAACCCTCTATAACACTTAGCCAAATATTTCACCCAATTCAAGTGTCCCAAGCTCACTTCCAGATGTTAAGGAATTCATTCAAACTTAAAGTTCTCACTCCAATCTTCAACAAGAAAATCTCCAAAGTTGAGGTATGTGATTTTTAATCATTGAATCCTTTCAACTACGGTGGCCAACCTTCCCTTTTAAGTAAATTGCATATTTTCAAATTGTTTTATCTATGACTATTCTTATTGTGAATTTATTATGAACTATGTTGGGATTTCATAAAATGTGACTGTTTAAGCATATTTTGAGCTATGAATCTATAATCCATTTTGAAACTTTGATGAAGGGTTTCAACGTATATTACATCAGAGTGTTACCTGGTGTTGGTGGTTTGATTTACATTCAGTTTTCTTATATGATTTCACTATTCAGTGCATGAATTTGAACTAGCATTACACACCCGCCAAGTTTTTGATAAAATGTCCGGTTAAGTGACTATGCGTCAAGTGAATATATGATGATGAAAAGAATATTTGTATGTGATGATTTCATAAAAAATATCTATAGTTTTGCAAATTGACCACACCTTATTGAGGGCATGCTATGCCTCAACTACTTTGACTAGGGGTGGTATGCCTATCTACCATGTTGAGGGATATATACCTTCACCATTTTGATGGGAGATACTATGCCCATCTACCATATTGAGGGGTATATACCTTGACAACTTTGATATAAGGTGACATGCCCATCTACCATGTTGAGGGGTATATACCTTGACAACTATGATGGGAAGTGACATGCCCATCTAGCAATTGTGGGGTATATACCTCAATCACCTTCCAAAGGTGTGACATGCCTTGGATTCCAAGTACTAGTTACTTGGCTATGATGATGGTCTCTTCCTACACATGTAATATGTTCTATACAAGCATGTTTTACTTTAAGCATTAACTATGCATGCCATATTGTTACTATAGTATCCATTGCCTATGTTTATGCATTTGGACTATGTTGTCTATATCTTGTTATATTGCATCCGACATACTTAGTGCATCAAACGCTAACGTATACTCTATACCTACAAAATGTTACCATGTAAGAACTGGAGCTCCCCATGATCATCCTCCTTATGGATAGTTGTGATATCATGAAGATAAGCTGTTGGTGAGTCCTCAAGTTCGGGGACACTAGCTTTGCACTCTTACTTTTGCTATCTCCATATGTTAAACTTTGATACTAAAAGGGTGAGCTAGGAAAGTTGTCTTGACCATCGCCCAATCTATGTCCGAGGTGTTGATGGAGAAGTTATGTAATTATGCTTTGAGCTTTGACTATTTTGATGATTTATGATTTGAAAGACTTCCCTTAGTCCCTTTATCCTTATTTATATTCTCCAATTGTTGTTTAATTATTTTTGTGACCAAGGATGTGTATATGATATGCTAAGAGGCTTGTATGGGGTCCCTTTTGGGTTCCCATTCGCCGTGTCATGTCTAGGCCCTAGGCTTTGGTTGTGACAAAAATGATTTGTAAGATTTATGCCTTTTTTCAACCACATATATGTATATGTATTCTCGTGTGTTGTTGACTTATCACAGAATGGGATTGGAGGTGAGGGCTCGACCAAAGGGGTCTTTACATAAAGCCTCCTTTCTAATGACTATGTGCCTAGCATATGTTTATATTTACGCCCCTTTTATGGGATGATTATGACAAAGATCTACCTTTCCTTATTAAATCACCCCTTTATCTAGTGTGGGGCAGACACAGGTGTTCCAACTTATAGATCACTTGGTCTTAAGTCCGTTGAGGTCACAACCCTACTACGTATAAAGTATTATGCCATTCATGCATCATGGATTTCATGGCATATCTATATAGTATTCTTTCTTTTATACACTTCTTTCTATATATGTGCCCTTGTTATCTAAGATTGATTGCAGGTTAACATGTTTCATAAGTATTTTGCATACCTACATACTTAGTACATTCAAAAATACTAATGTATACTCTTTTGCCTACATGATCTAACTATGTAACGACTGAAGACTATGATCTTCCAACTTTTGATAGCTAGATTGATTTACAAAGAGTTGCTTGAGGTGATTCCTATCATCCATGTACAATCCACTTTCTATCTACCTATTATGTTATTTTCACTTATGTCTTTACTTTAAGGGTAAGCCTAAGACATGTCTTGGACCCATCTTACTCAATGACTTAGAGGCTTTGTGCTATGTCATTTGCTATGGCAATTATTATTATGGCTATCTTTCGATGTTGATGATATCATAATATATTCATGATGATATGCAGAAATATAGAAAGTCCTAAGCCCCTTCTATATCCATAACACGAGTCATACTTATCCATCCCTTAGTTCTTATGTGCTACGTGCTATGTTAACGCATGGAAATCCCTATCTCTATGACATCCCTATAGCATGAGTCATACTTACATGTCTTTTAAAACTATCTATTTGTTGATTTATTATGCGCTTTTGAACCGATGATGTGTATGCGGATGCCATGGGACTTGCTTGGGGACTCTCAGGTTCATTCGCCATGTCATTTCTAGGTCCTAGGCCCAAATCGTGACATTAAGTGAAGCATAGATAGACATATAATGCAAAGCAATGCTTATATGGCCAATTGATGTATAAAGTAGAAAATCTTAAAATCGCTTCACCAGCCATCTAGTGGGCTCCTCGGTACATTTTTTAGACCCGCCTAAACTAACTACTGATGTAATAATCATAAAACTCAAAATTTAATCTGCTAACTGCCAGAGATAGTCTAAATATTTAGTATGCATGAAGTGCCACCAGAAATAATCCCTCAAACTCACGATGTCAAGTAAAATAGTCCATATATTTAAAGAAATCCTCCTTTTTACTAAAACTCTAATAAAAATACTTTTTATATTCGAAATAGCTAACCTCGATAGCAGAATGAACAATTAAAGTAAATATTCCTTTAAGACAAAATCTCAAAATGATGCATTTTCTTTCAAACCGCCCATCCCTTAATGTTTATTGCAAGTAAAATATATGGTATTACAATTTTTAAGCCAAAATGCTTGATTCTACTCGATTCCAACTCCAAATGTGATCAAATGTAGTGTTGTCATGAGCATGAATGCATATCACCCCCCAAAAAATCCAAGATACAATCACTACACAAACATTAGGTCAAACATCAAATATAGTGCAGTCCTATTAATCTAGAACTCCAATCAGTCCAAGTCAAAGACCTCAGGCCCACAAATACAATAAAAAGATAGCAAAAGGCCCAAAAATAGGTAAAAGATGAAAAAAATCATACCAAACCAATAAATGAGCACACAAATTCTATGTTTTAAACCACCTATAAGCATTCTAAGGAATCTATAATTTTAAACAAGAGTCAAGTTAATCCTTGTTTAAGGCTTTATAGTTATAGTACAAGTCTAGTTTGCAAAAAGTTGTCAAAAAAATGCAACTAAGGATTATGCAAACCTAAAACCTTATCTTAAAGCTTTCTTGATTATCAGTGCTATTTCATTTATATAAAATCTAAGTAAACAAAGTCTCAGAAGAGAAACTATATCCTACCTCAAGGCTAAAATCACAATTGAACCACTACTCGAGTTTTTGTCCTTTCCGACAAGCCTCAAATGCTACCATGCTGCTCGTTACCCTTGGAGTAGACTAGGATGTCATTGATGAAAACTTTCATAAAGGATTCAAAGTAAGGATTGAATACATGGTTCAACAAATTTATGAAGGCTAATAGGAATTAGTCAAACCAAAAGACATGATGACTAGGAACACATAGTGGGCGTATCGAGACTTAAAAGTAATCTTTGGAATGTCTGCTACCCTAATCCTCAACTATTGGTAGCCTGATCACAATTTTATCTTAGAGAACATTAGTGAATGCTTAAGTTTCTCACGACCCAAGCTTAGGTCCTAGTCATAGTACGGTAAATGAGATCCTCAAAGAAAAATAAATTGAACCCTTAGCATATAGCAAGCATTCAAGGTAATCAATAAAAGAACAATGTAAGTGAGACCAAAATACTTATCATAACTCATAGCATAGAAGAGTATCATGACATAAGAATATACAAGCATAAAACTGAATAAAAATTTAAAGGACTAACATATACCTCTACGTATGACATAGGATAGGGACTTAGATAAGTCTTGGCTCACCTATAGTATAAAAGGAAAGATGTCTCTAATACATAGTCATATCACAAGAGATATAGTAGGCCTTGTTCCAAAGCATGAGGAGTCTCCCAATTTGGATCATCATGAAACCTGGTTCTATCCAAAAGGATGGAATATAGGATCATCTGTACCTGTATTATGATATAATGCAGGCATAGAGTAGGCATAAGTTGTTTGAATGTACTAAGTATGTGGGCATGCAATGCAAGATAGAAATATAGTAACATGCATAACATAAACTATCATATGTCCTCATGAACGATGAAACCTTTCACTTGAAGCTATTACATTGAACCTATCATAATCTCAGAGAATCATCATCATTCATAAGAGAAGTTCATTTTATGTTGGGTCTTAGTTCACCTCTATTAGAACTATGAGTCTCTTCCCAGGTCAACAACAAGGTCTCTTAAGTCTCCCATGCATAAACAAATTAGGGTATTAGGCCACCTCCATTGGAATCCTGAGTTTCCTCCTAAGTCAGCCTCAAGGTTCGTTAAGTTTCCCATGCATAAATCAGATTTGGGTCTTAGGTCACCTCTGTTGGAATCTTAAATTTCCTCCCAAATCAGCCTCAAGGTACCTTAAGTCTCCCATACATAAATCAAATTAGAGCCTTAGGTCATCTCATGGCCCTAAGTTACCCCTTATCATTGTTGTGTTGGAGTTTAGGTCACCTTTTAGGAATTTGAGTAATTTCTTAAATCCACCATAATGCCCTAGATTTTTCCATCATATTCATAATATGCTCATCATCAAGTCATAATCACATAAGTACTCATGATAGTGTTAATGAAATATTGTACCTATCCTCATCAATACACATAAATTCATGCATGATAGTGAACACTCAATCACACTTGGAAGCATACCACATTCATGATCATGTCACTTTTATGCTCATCTTCAGGTCATGGTTAATATCATAGTAAAATCATGCCATACTAGTACTTATGTTCAATTCATGTTCATGTTCATTATCTCAAGCTCAAACTAAGTTAATAGTCCTAGACCCATACTCAATTCATGCACACATTCATAATTAGACTCATGTTCATAATCAAATTCTCATGTAAAATCCTAGTCCATTAATGATCATGTAATAAGAAGTTAGAGTAAAGCATCGGTACATGAAGTTCAAGTTCAAAACATGACAATTAAATAGATTCATATATAATTTAAGCATAGAAGTACATTTCAATCATACTTGAAGTTACCCATGCATGAATTCATATTTCATCAAGTCATATGTGATCCAATCTCATAAAAACCTTATGATCTAATAGAGTAATGTTTGTTTCACATTTAAATCATCATTTGAATACAACCCATATCTGAATTCCAATAATCTAACATCAAATCATGAAAATCATACTTAATTCATACTTGAAAATAAGAGAAATTGGATGTTAAAGGTTTGGGATCCATGGTTGAAAGGAAAGCAAGCATGAATCTCACATACCTAGGATTATATTAAGGAGTTTGAGATGAATCTAGTTTGAATCCTTGATCCCTGGAAGAATTCCTAACTTAAGCTTGAATGATAATTTGGAAGGTGATTTGAGTGAGTGAATGAGAGACTAAGTGTTATGGAGTGGATGGTGTATTATGAATATAGCTCAGGAAATGATTTGGGAGGGAAAGAGAGTCAACCTACTTCATATAGGGGCTTAAGAATTTGGAAAACACCAACTTACCCTCACTAAAATAAACATGCAAAACTAACCACTGCACCAGCATGGCACACTTCATGAGCGATGAAGTGCACCATGTCTTATGGTACCATTCGTGGGTGCAAAGGACTCTAATTCAAGGCAAAGGGCCATGGAAGCCATTTCACGTGGTGTGGTGTGCGCCATGTCTCATAAAGTGGATCGTGGTATGCGTCCAACTTGGCAGTTTACTCTTTCATGCAAAGGCAGCTTCAATGGGACCTTTCACGAGTAGTGGTGTCCTCTACGACTCATGAAGAGCCCCTTGGAAGTATTCTTTGCAAGGTAACGCTATTTGCAACATTGGTTCAACCTTATTTAATCTGGGTCCTTGAAAAATTTCTTCTAGAAGCAAAATGTCAAGCCTTGATTGAATCTTTTAAGATGATGGGTATTATGTCACGCCCCAAGTCCCTATAGGGCGGACTGGCACCCGCTGCCAATGAGGCTCGGGAGAACCAACCTATGACTATGCTCTTTATATACATATCATAAGGGATTTCTACCTTTAACATACTTTAAAGTAGATAGACAGTGATAGCAAGCCAAAAGAAAAATGCATATGACTAGGCCGTTGGGGCCACGCTGTCTAAAGTATGAGATATAACTATACTTTAATTTACATAGTCTATAAAGCCTCTAAATAATAGTAAGTATCAAATAACGGTCGGGACAAGCCCCGCCTCGACTAACTGTAGAATATAATCATAAGCTTTGGACATATACAAAGCTCCGAAGCAACCTGGAGCTTAGTGACAACAGCTGAATATCCTAAACCCCTACTGGGGAGATCTACTAGTACATGTACCTGCAACATGAAATGCAGGTCCCTCGAAAGGGACTCAGTACGAGATCATGTACTGAATATGTAAGGCAGCAAATACTGTGTATGACATAACAACTCAAGTGAAACTATACACTGATGTAGCATAAGGACTACCTTTAGTAGCACTGTGGGATCATGTACTCTATGTTCTTTATATTACTTTACTTTTACTGTAAAATCTATACTGTAAAATTTGTACTGTAAAATCTATACACAGCTGTAATACAAATGACCAACTGATCAATGGTAGACAGTATTGGGATCGTCCCTATGCTAGGTTCTTACGAACCCCTTCGAGCTACCACCCATAATACTATACCGGGATCGTCCCTATGCTAGGTTCTTATGAACCCTCCGGTCTACCACCCATCATACTGTATATTTAATCTTTCAATTACTTTTGAGATAATCTGTTGGTGGCCATGATATTGGAGCTATAAGATAGTACATGTAGCATACGGCATGAAAATAATCATTCAAGATAACATGGCACTAAAAAGAGGATGTTACATAAGCAACAAAATGTGTATGAAATGAA